>JAODUK010047644.1:0-43823 GCA_027564635.1 Typhlichthys eigenmanni
GTGTATATATATGTGTATATATATATACAGTATGTATATATATATATGTATATATATACAGTATGTATATATATGTGTGTGTGTGTGTGTGTATATATATATATATATATATATATATGTGTGTGTGTATATATGTATATGTGTGTGTGTATCCAGTATTTACATATTCTTGAAATGTTCTGGTGAACAGCCCCCAAAGCATCCCGTGACCCTTTGAAAACTTCTGTGAACACAGGCTGGCTAAACATAAAACAGAGAACACTGGAAGGTTGCCCAGCGTCCTTGATTGTATAGCTGTAGCATTGCATCCAAATGGCTCTATGGTAGTAAACACGTTTCAAAGAATGTTGGCGGTGCTTAAATGTCGACAGTCTTCTGAGTTCTGGTGAGATAGTCATCTTGGCTAGTGAATCACATAGTTTTGGTATTATCAAGCCTGGCTGGTTGTGTCTGCAGTTTTATGCTGATTAGGCATTAGGGAATGAAAAAGTCAAATTATGAATTTCTCATTCCTTTCCTTTGTAGCTCCATGTGGTGGGAACCTGACTGGATCCAATGGGTTTATATTGTCCCCTAACTTTCCCCACCCATATCCACATTCCAAGGATTGTGATTGGTTGATCGCTGTCAATTCTGACTATGTCCTATCACTGGCGTTCATCAGGTAAACTAGTATTGAGTTTTTAATCAAAAGCTCAATCTTGGTCAAATTGTATTTGATCATCTCAATTTGATAATTTTACTTTTGTTAAAAGCTACAATAGCTTCTCTCTAGCCTTGTTTTTGAACTTTTGTAAATAGTCAAACAAAATGTTTGAATCTCTGATAAGATGCTTAAAGTGCTTTACCCACGGTGCACCTGTGATTTAGCCAGCAGCTTTCTGCAGCTGTTCGGGCGAAGGCCTTCTCATGGGTTATATTGCTAGGAGAATATTGAACATCACTATGGAATGTAACACTTGTTTTCTAAAGTTGTAAATGTTTTCTGGTTCACTTAAATACTCTCAGCCCAGTTGTAAATAAATGGTAAAATACTGTTAACCAAATTAATAATGCAGCCTATTAATTTATTGTGTTTCCCTTCTATACATCTCTTTCTTTGTCTCTTTCCGTGTGTCTGTAGCTTCAGCATTGAGCCTAACTATGACTTCCTTTATATCTACGATGGACCAGATAGCAACAGTCCTCTAATTGGTAGTTTCCAAGACAGCAAACTGCCAGAAAGAATAGAGAGCAGTTCAAATGCCATGCATTTAGCCTTCCGCAGTGACGGCTCTGTCTCGTATACTGGCTTTCACTTGGAATACAAAGGTAAAGTTATCCTTGATTGGTAGCATCATTACAATGACACATTGAACATATTGGACGTACATTTCATATAGCAGTAATGCAACAAAAACAATGGAAATGCAGCAATATGTCAGTGTACAGCAGTTTATAGTGCATATCCATCTACAGTAATAATAATAATGTATATCCCTAAACTTTCAGAAATACATTCAGCGTGTTTTTCTCTTTCTCTCACAAAGGTTATACATAGACTATACACGTTTGAAAAACAATAAATACACAAATAAATCATTGTATTAGAAGGACCATAGTGCTTTTATAAGAGACGTGAGAATCTGTTGTGCAGAGGTGATTTTATTTTTTTTCTTCTGGCACAATGACATAGCCAATATACTTTTGAAACCTTCCAGAAGGGGTGCCAAAGCCATAGTTTGCATGGTCCATCTAGCATAGTAATGAAAGGGGATGAAGTGTGCAGGTGTACTCGATCTTTAACAAGGACAGCTAAGTCAAGAATACTATTAAAAAGGCCAACTATATGTCTGCTATATGTCCTCACTGATTATGGGCCAGAGATGTATTTATTATTGAAATGTACTTTAATGGATAATTCATATACAGTACTGTATATGACTGCTAACTCTCTCTCTCTCTCTCTGTCTGTGTTTCCAGCCAAGCTAAGAGAGTCATGTTTTGACCCTGGTGTTGTCCTCAATGGCACCAGGTTGGGTTCTGATTATAAACTAGGCTCCACTGTCACCTTCTACTGTGAAGCTGGATACATACTGCAGGTACTGTATTGTATAATGCAGCAATGTTGCAACACTGCGGGTGCATTTGCTGTCATTTAGTCCAACTGTGAGGGCCTGGGATGTAGCTTAGCATGCTCCTAAGTATTCATAATGCAGGACCACCGGCTGTGCGATGGATAAACAAATAAGCAGGCGGCAGTTTTTGTCTCATACAGTAGTTTGGAGCACATTGGAGCACTTTTCTCTTTTATTTATTTTTTGTAAATGCCATTATCTTTGTTCTATTTACTTTAATCAACTATCTTTCCTCGATGCCTGTTTATCTTTATTATGATGCTCTTGTGTTTTCGACATGCATTTGTTATTTGGTTTTATTTGTGGAGTGAGTTAACTTTTTGATATTAATGACAAGAAAGAGATTCGGGGTTTTGTCAAAAGATCACCAACGCTCTGTTGCCACTGTTTACTTGACCTTCTGAATGTGTTTGCAAGGCAGAGACAGACAGACAGACAGAGAGTAATGTACACTTTGTTGTGTCTGTAGGGTTATTCTACTCTCACCTGCAGTATGGGAGACGATGGCAGACCAGGGTGGAATAGAGCATTGCCTAGCTGTCAAGGTACACACACACACACACACACACAAACACGCACACACACACACACGCACACCCGCACACACACACACACACACGCACGCGCGCACATAATGCCTGCGATGTAATAGAGCATTACCCTTGTTGTCACGGTAACACGCGACACCGACACAGGGGTTTGCACATACACACATGCACACACATCTTTGGGAGATACTCTATCGGCAGCCATCATGCATGACTATTTCATTCACTATGGAGATAATCAGACTGTTCAACTAGGCATGTCTGCACAACGCACACGCACGCACGCACACACACATGCGCACCCGCACACACTCCTATTCATAGACACTACGAAACACTCTCATAGAGATGTAGTGCTAACATACTGTACTGTGATATTGTCTTGTTGTGTGTGTGTTCTTTCTAGCTCCCTGTGGCAGTCGCTCTACAGGTTCAGAAGGAACAGTTTTATCTCCCAACTTCCCCAGAAACTACACTTCTGGTCACACCTGCATCTACTCCATATCTGTACCCAGAGAGTTTGGTAAGTTTATAGGCAGCCGAAGTGACGCAGGTTCTAGCCTATCTGCGTTCAGAGTCTCCCATAGCGGTTGCTAATAACACCATTTCCAAGGATACAGTACATGAGTGTAGCTGTATTTCATGGAGTTAATTACTTTTGCCTAGACAATGAAGGCTGGTTTAAATAGAGAGACCAGGATGTTTCTCCAATTATATAATTTGTTAATGGGCACCAAGTCCACATGGGCATACCATATCAATCAATGTCCAGCATCCAACTCCTTTGGATGTGGTAACATACTAAATACAGCAAAATTAAACAATTAGATTGTTGAATGCAGTCTTCTGTAATACACAATGATGTGATTGTGATAGATGCATGGTAAGTGTAGTTTTTACATGCTAGAAAAAATCTTCTGCCATTACCTTTTGAAAAGAAAATACAAAATCTGTTGAAATTGTGTTGGCAAATACTGTACAGTGATGGAATCCCATACGGCCTAGAATATGAATATAGATATCTCAGATAATTGTGCATATATAGTATTGAAGGCTAAGTAGCTAGCTCAGATGTGGGGGTGTGACTTCAGGCTATACACATGCACACACACTTTTCGATTCAGTTCTGAAATGACTAAATCAGAGAGCAGGCATTCTCTCACTAATGTTTTGAGACAGCTTCAATACTCTAGCTGGGTTTACATGGATACTTTTTTGTCTTTACGAATGGAATCTTTCCGATTGAAGATTTCAGGTTACCTGTTTACATGGAATGTCATCTAATCGGGTCTGGTATTTGCCTTCGCAACTTATTGGAACATATGTCAAACATGCACACATTAGGCTTGGTTGGCTATTGTAACGTTTCCCGCTAAAACCGGCTAGACTCTAGTTGTAAAAACATCGTCGGGAGAGTGAGGCTATTTGTGTGACTGGTGGAGAGATTTACGGCTCCAGGTGAAGTCACCTTACTAACTCTCATTCACTTCTTTGCATGTGTTGCAATTGTCTTGTTCAAACTTTGTACAGTGGCTGTGAAGAATAGCCTGCCGCCTTGTCTCCAATCAATTCGGCAACAACAGTAGCCGGGGCATGCGCAGAGGAGCGCAACCAGGAAGTGATCTGGTTTAACCATTTACATGGTAGAATTCTTATTTCAATCAGGTTATGGAAGGGGTTATACTACCCCTCTGCTTCAGAATGAAATGTCAATCGGGTTGGGCCTTTCTCTTCCGATTGAGGTGTTTATATAAGTAAGTAAAGTTTATTTATATAGCGCTTTTCACAGGCAAAAGTCACAAAGTGCTTCACAATTGCAATAATAGAAAAACTGTGGCAAAGCAAATCCAATGGACAATAAGAAAATGTACAATACATAATAAAATACATAATAATAATAAAATAAATAATAAAAGCACATAATAAAACAGACTATAAATAAAAAGATTAGCCTCATGCCTGTTTAAAAAAGTTAGTTTTTAGCTGCCTTCTAAAAGATTCAACAGAATTGGCAAATCCTAACGGTGTGCGTAGAGCATTCCAGAATTTGGGTGCTACGACCTCAAAGGCTCGATCCGCACGTTTCTTTAGATGCGTGCGTGGGACCGAAAGTAACTTTAAATAATTTTTTCCCTCAGCTCACGAGCTGTAGAATTGGAGTGAAGCAGATATATGCAGGTCCCATGCAGTGCTCTATAAGTAATAATAATGTTGAACTTAATCCTGTAAGCAACAGGGAGCCAGTGAAGGAACTTAAGCAAAGGTGTAGTATGGGATCGTCTATGTCTATATGGAGCATTTTCTTTTTGGTTGGACTTTTAACCCGATTCCAATCATATTAATATGTAATGTAAATGCAGCTACTGTTGGTCTTTTTTGTTACTTTAAGTAGATTAGACTGGGGACCGACTATCTTCTTTGTCTTCATTGATATTTGCGGTTTGATTTTGTTGATATTTTATATTGTTTTTGCGCAAAAAAATATTGCATGAAAATAAGCTTGATTTACACGTGCAAGTATTAACTGGAAAGGAAAGCAACCTCCGGAAACTCCCAGGAAAATTCTCTAGATGAAAACCTGGTGGGTCTCTGACTATGTTTTGATAAGCCCTGGTGTAGAAGTCATTACAAGTAATAAAACAACTCTTGGCTTTTATTATCGGAATGACATTTGGAGATGAGGCTGTTTTTCATCTTATCACGTTTGATCACTAGTCCTTAAGCTAGTCATAACTGAGGAGATATGAAGGCATGCATATTGCAGAAGGTTGTCAGAGACTGAGCGCCTGGTGAGGATGTCTTTTTTGTTACAGATTACTGAATATCTGCATACATTAGTTACATCATCTGCTAAAATATTTAATCTCGGCAAACTAGTGGTTCGGTTTGAGTTACTTTCCATATTCGTAGATTACAGTACAAATTTAAATGTAGTGTTATATTGATACTGTAGGTGAATAATATTTGAAAAATGTAATATGTTTGAATTGCCCTCCCAAGCAATGATTAATTTAGACACAAGCACTGATTTAAGTCTCTTGCACATGTTGCGCACACAGGCATGCAGGCACGCACACACACACACACGCATAAGCACGCGCACACACACAAACTGTAGATTAATTTAGGCTTAATTGAGCGATTTCATAAACTATGGGCAATCGGTTGAGATGTGTGTCGACGGTAGATGATTGTGCCCTGTGGCATTCTGAATAATTAGTGGCATTCCCCGAGGCAGTCAACATTAGCTGTCTCTTCTTGTTTGCTTCGATGTTTTTCGGGGGATCTGCACTCCATGTTTATATTTCACTGGGAGAAATCGGTAACAGAAGGTTTGTATATTGTATAAGAGGCACAGCACACACACACCCACCCACAGAAGGTTATTTTAATACATCCCTGCTTAACTTAGTTAACTTAGTTCTGTAGAAAGTAGAAAATCCTGTAAGTTCGTAAGGGTCAGAATCATTGCAGTACATCTGTTTTGAACAAGGTATATCAAGGTTTGAGCAAGGTATATCAACACACATTACACTAGATTAAAATAGAATACTGAAACAACTCACTCAATATACAATACACAATAAAACAGCTGTATTAAGAACTATTGAGAATTCTAATGTTACTTGGAGACAGAGATTTGTATGCAGTATACATAGCATTTTGCTTCCAATCACCATGATTTACCTGATTTAAGTAAAGTTCTTTTTGCAGAACCTGTTAAAAGTCATATTGTAAGTACTCATGCACACATCTCCCAGTGTGAGACCCTTTCTAACCCCGTTCAGCCCCCCCAGGCCAGTAAATACACATTTTAGGTTACTGATATCACTTTACAAATGTTATTTGGTTATGTGTATTGACAGCAGAAGCAAATTCAGAAATCAGAAACGGGAACATTAAATGAATTACAGTAGGCAAAGAGTGCTGGTAATAAAAATACAATATAATTTCCTGACAGACAGTATCATTGTAAAATGGTGTCACTGTGTGTGTGTGCTGGTGTACCCTCCACCGTCTGCATTGCAGAACAGTAAAACTGAGCGGTGTGGGGACTCGCTGTGTGTGTAGGTTTGTGTGTGTGTTTATGGGTGCATTTGCGATACATGTTGTTCAACCTGTTGAGGGTGCTGTTCCCACAGATGTTTGTAGCAGCTTTAGCTAAGCCAGCAGTAGATGGCCTACAAAATGTACACGTTATAATAGAGATGTAGCCTTCGATTTCTCCCATTTGTCCTCAATGAGGAGAGTGCATAGAGTATACAGCCTATGGATAAAGCCGGATGTAGTAGGCCTATTGTCATTTTTAAAAAATCTCAAATGTAATATATTTATTGCAGACGTCCTGTAAAAACAACTACAGAATGTATCTTGAAAACATTTCCTGTGCAAGTAAGCCAATTTATAGCGAGCAAACCACGTCAGTTTATTTGTGTGTGTGCGCTTGCGTGTGTGTGTGCGTGCGTGTGTAAGGGAAGGTGGGGGTTGTGTGCATCTGTGCGTGTGTTTCATCAACTTTATGCTGAGTTTTGACTGTGAACTCCCCTACCTGGAGAATCAAATCACTTCCCCTTTCGAATTCTTTAAAAAAATCTATACATGAGTGCTCTTTAACCATTTCTGCTGACTAGCACAATCCTATCTACTACCTTTGTTCCCCTATTCCCACCACCACCAGAGCTCCTGCACCCCGTCCCCGCTCACAGCTGCTATATAGATTAGGGAGGCGATCCTTTATAGCGGGGGAGCCTGGGTTCAAGCCCTCCCGGACAGTGAGCATTCATCCTTTGTGAAGTGCCCTTGAGCAAGACACAGAGTCCCTATTAACCCCAGGAATGTCCTTTAGCTAAGCTCTCACTTTGGCCTTCCCGATGGGGGGGGGGCAACCGGAAAGACACAGTTTTCCTTTGGGGATCAACGGAGCATCACCAAAGTGCTGTGTGTATTATAAAGTATGAGATGTGGCTCAGAAGCGAACTATTTTAAAGGGACACTGCTCCATGTGTGGAAGGGGGAATGAGGCTGAATCCAGCATTACAAAAGCATTATTCTGGTATGAAACTCAAAAAACCCACCCCCCCCCTCCCACGCACACACACTGATCTCTACCCCTCCCCCTGCAGCCACACTGAACAGCTGTTCTTTAAAAAAAATATATAAACAGTGAGCTAGAACGTTGCAACTAGTTGGAGGAGTGTGTCTTTGCAAGTGAAAGTGGAGGCTTGTTTTAATAGAATGTTTTTACATGGAGACGCATGTTTTGTTTTGTGAGTCAGCATCCAGCACCAGGGTACTGCCAAGTGTGTGTTAAGTGCAAGTGGAGGGGGGCTGCTAGTTCCACTGAGGCCAAACTAAATGATATAATATTATAAATGATCCTCAATGACCTTTTTCATTTTATGAGCCAACGGAAACAACAGCTGTAAATACAGTACGAGCATGAATAGACCTGCTTTATGCTAACATTATTGTAGCATATGACCAATTCAAAGAGACAGATAGAGGTCAAGAAAAATGCATTTACGGGCATTAACCGTAATAACGTCCAATAAATGTGCCAGCGCTGTTTGACTGCATCCTGGCGGTAGATAGGGTATAGTAAAATATGGCACTATAAATGTACGTTGCGGTTTACTGGCTCAGAGAAGCCTGTGTTGGATGTCATGTTCCTCTCTGCACTGCATTCTCTTGAATTAAGTACTGAGTACTTCATGACTGTAAAAGCAGGACTCAAGCTTACAGTAGTTAGCACTGTACTTCATGACTGTAAAAGCAGGAGCATACAGTAGTTAGCACTGTAAGCTTGAGTTCTGCTGTTACAGGCAACGAGCCTGTAGCACAGGACATCTGATGGCCGAACGTTTGTTTATTTAATATTACTCAGTATTTGGGAAAATGAACTTCATATTAGCAGAACTTTGAGATTTACCTTTCCGAATGACCTAGGTTACCTCAGTATAAATGAAAAATGTACTTTACAAATTACTGATTTTTGTTAGATTTATTGTGTTGGATATGATGACTAATGCATAAATTGTTACCCTGCAATTAAAGGATCATTTGATATTTTGATACAAAAATCTAATCAAATGCTGTGGTTCGGGCAGGCTCTATTGTTTACACTCAAAAACTGTTTTCATTTGTTGGAGCAAGGTGAGAGAAGTGCACACCATAACAAAACAATTAATAAATCACACAAACATTTAATTTACAAGTCTGTCTTTTTATGCCGCATGTTTATAAAGGGATATAATTAAATATTAAATACGTCCAAAGAAATGGCTAGCATGTTTTTTTGATGTGCAGATGTGTGCATTACATCTCTCTACAAAGTACCTTAATTGCTTACATGCCTACTTTAAAACTACTATTAGTCAAACTCATTGTATTTGGATGTGCGCAAAGAACATAAGCCGTTATGTGTGGCTTCTATTTAGGCTCCTTCAAAATGGCATGCAAATATTTAGCTGTAGACAGACGTTGATGCATCATGTTAATGACATTTTAAATGAACTATTACAGCTTCAATTGCATTTCATCAGTTGAAGGTCAGGTGCATGTAGCAGTGTGGAATGATAATTCTCTTCCATTCAACGTTGTATTCTCTCTCTCTCTCTCTCGTTCTCTCTCTTTCTAGTCCTCTTTGGCCAATTTGTCTTATTCCAAACCTCTCTAAATGATGTGGTGGAAATCTACGATGGCCCGACTCAACAGAACACACTGCTGTCGTCCCTGTCTGGCTCTCATTCTGGTAAGAGCGGGAAGGGAGGGAGATAGGGAGAAAGTTGGGCAGGGGTGTAGGCATTAGAAATCAGCACTGATGTCACACAGTGTTCATGTTAGGGACTGTATGCATGGAGAGCCTATTTCTAACTGGGACAAGCTGTTCTCCCTTGTGCAGCTAGACGGCCATGTGACAGAAAACCAGAATAAGCGCTGTCTGTCTGTCTGTCTGTGTCTGTCTGTCGGTCCACCTGCCTCTTTCTGATCAGGCTGTATGTCTCTCACAGTACTTTATTTGTTTGTTCTCTGTGTAACGGCCCAGATGGAGTTCTGTAGCTGCCACTGTTCACCACACAAGTGCTACTCTAACGTTATCTTTCTGTTTCTTTCTCTGTCGATCTGTTCTTCTCTCTCTCTTCTTCCTCTTTATATAGGCGAGTCGCTCCCTCTCAGCTCTGGCAACCAGATCACCATAAAGTTTTCTACCGTTGGCCCAGAAACGGCGAAAGGATTTCACTTTGTCTACCAAGGTCAGTCCAGTTGAACAAATTGAAAGGCCTTCTCTGTATCATCATCACAAACTTCAAAACCTCAACAACAACAACAGACGTACATTTAATTTGAAATGGGTTTCTTGTTCATGTAAATTGTTGCAGTAACTCTTCACACAGAAGCAAGCTTATAATGTCAATGTAGAGCCCTGTCAGCCTTTGCTTTATCCACTTGTCACAGCTCCTAGTTTGTGGCAGACATTTTGTGTGCCTGCCGGTGAATACTTTGATTAAATTTGATAGCAGGCACAGACGTCTTTGAGCAAACACTCCAGCAACAGAGCTCCACTGTGCAATTCCCATTGTAAACTCGCTAACATTAACATAATGGACTGCTTGTTTGACATCTTCCCCAACTCCTCCAGCTGTCCCTCGGACTAGTTCCACCCAGTGTAGCTCTATTCCAGAGCCACGCTTCGGGAAGCGTCTGGGCAATGACTTCGCTGTGGGCTCGGTGGTGCAGTTCGAGTGCAACCCAGGCTATGTTCTGCATGGCTCCAGTGCCATACGTTGTGAAACGGTGCCAGACAACTTGGCCCAGTGGAATGACACGCTGCCAACATGTATAGGTGACTACGGGAACCATTGGAAAACAACTTAGGACTAACCAACCAACACATAGGCTTGTTTGGTTACCAGTGTATGTGATTTAGCTGTAGTGTTACACCCTTATGCACGTACGCAAGCATACGCCTTGATCTTATGTGCCATGTCCAAAGTCTCTAATGCTACTAGTGCGGTTTAGTTTGAGTGTGAGATGCAATCACTACCCATCCATACTAGAGAGTTGTGAATTTCAAGCATGAATCCATTACACACTACTCTACCTAATATGCCCCACAATGCTGCATGCCATTGACAGCACTAACAAATTCACATAAAGTTTCTATTCATATTACATGTTCTCCTTTGTGGGTTTAAAATCAATTCATTCAAATATGCAAGCTGTAGAACTCAAGCTTGTGCCCTCTCTGCATACTATTAGTATCAGATATGTGCTACACAGTATACTGTATTTAAGTGCATACATTAGGGCTTACAAAGGAATATCTCTCTCTCTCTCTCTCTCTCTCTCTCTCTCTGACTCACTATGTCTCTCTGCCATGTGTTTTAGTGCCGTGCGGGGGCACATTGACGTTACGCCGCGGGACCATCTTGTCACCTGGCTATCCGGAGCCTTACGACAACAACCAGAACTGTGTGTGGAAGGTATCTGTTCCCGAGGGGGCTGGAATACAGGTAACACCCATTGCATCACTTCCTTTATTATCTACAAATAAGCGAAACCGTTAACAATAGATGAATGTTTATTATTATAAGAGTAACACTTGCATCCGGCACACACTTTAAACAAGAATAATACACTATCCCATACATAACTTTCTAAGATATTCTAGACTTCATTATGATTTGTTTTGAATTTCCTTTACACTATTCTCTCACTTAATGTCTGTCAGATACAAGTGGTGAGTTTTGCTACAGAGCATAACTGGGATTCTCTGGACTTCTATGATGGAGCTGATAACCATGCACCAAGACTTGGGAGCTATTCTGGTGAGCCCTTCATGTAGCCTCTGATATCTGTCCATTGATGTCAACATTGAATCATGCTTTTTTGCTTTGACAATGTTTTTTACAGAGATGTCACTGAAAGGAATCGCCTTTATCATCAGTCAGACTGTGAATCATTTCATAAGGCAACGATTTGTTTTTACTGTTCAGTTCAGCTTTCGCCTCCTGTGGCGTTGCACAACACTGAAGGTAGGGAGGACACTAACTAGTTGGCACTGGGAAACATGGTGGCATTGAGAAAATACAGGAAAATAAGTCTGTAGCACCGATTCTCATAAAATGGATGGGACCTTTCACGCCCATTCTAGTGCCTGTGTTAAAAAAGCAGGGTCAAACAGTTCCAAGACTAATGTACTGTAATGTGGAGGAAACCGTACGCATTCATTGATACAGCTGGACACTTACATTGTCTTTAATTATTGATCGGCTACTCAAGTCTGGTGACTGGTAACACGTTGCATTATAAGTGCCACCTTCTCTAGGCGCTGGATGCCCGAGCATGCATCATTTGAAATGAAGACTCATGGTGTACTATATGTAGCCCAAAGCACAGCAGACATTAACACATATGTATTCAGGTTTAAACATATCCTTTCAGTGCGTTAGAAAACAGCACAGGGAAAGAGATCAGTATGGGCTAATGGTCCATTATTGCAACATCCAGTCTGCATTATGTTACGGTTTAAAAAAAATCGTTCGCACAATTACCCTTTTGAAGGTTGACAATGAACTGTGCAATTATAGCTATTATAGCAATTACATAATACAGTATAGCGCTGATCCAGATAAGGTATACTGTATTTTTCAAAGTGTAGCCTTTTTAGCCCCTTGAAAATACTCCAAAGAACGATGAGCGCAAAAGCATCGCTTTGGGAGGACTTTGTTGTTGGCTACTGTACCTAGAGTAATGAATTCCAGGGAGTGGCAGACACTCATAAATAACTTAAAGAGAGCACTATGCTCTGTTAATAGACTACCCATAATACCATACATTGTGGCACACGCATTTATCCCTAAGGTAAAAGGATGGCCAATTAATTTGAATATGGTCAGCTGCACTGCTATAAGCAACACATTTACACTGTGTTTTACAATAAACGGCAGAAAATAATTGAAATGAATTTGGATTGTGATTTGTTCGGCCTATTACAGAGCAAAGCACACTACATCAAACATGTGTGTATGGAACAGTGAACAACATGGGTGGTGGTTAAGTGATTTATTACCACTTAATACCAGTGCATCACTATTCAAACCAACTCTTCACCGCATCACTATTCAAATCAACCAGTGAATTAGTCTTGGCTAGGTAATCACTGTGTGCTAGTAAGGGACCTTCATTTAACAGTATATATATTTACTGTATATGCAGTTTGTATTGTAAATATAAAGGAGATTATTTTGATCCTCCACACATGTTCTATTAAACAAGAAACACACTTTTGGGGGTGGTGTGCATGATAGAATTTTAGTTTATTTAAATAATTTATACATTATATATATATATATATATATAATTGAATGAATAGTATAGATTGTTTGTTTGTTAATTTTTAATGGGGTTTTAATTGTCCACTGACTTGTGTGTGAGTCCATGGGTCAATAAAGTTGCAGAGCCAGCTGCCACAACATCATTTGAAGCTTGTTTTCCTCCCAGGAAAAGGCCAGAGAGTATGTGGCGGCAAACCTGGGCTGCAGTTGCTGCAGGACAGTCCTGCTCACACGGTGCACGTGTGACATCGGCATGTCACACATGGTTATCTCCGCTAGCAGAGTGTTTAGCCACCAATCTTGACACCTCCAGTCCCTATGACAAGCAGAGGCCAAGATGGTCCCCACCAAACAGGATATCTGGCTTAGCCCTGCTTTGGCTCGCTACAGAACATGACATGGCCAGCACCCAGCCCTCAGTAGAAATCAGAAGAAGAAAATGAAAAACATATGTTTATTTACTGATCTCTTGTTCTCAGGCACTACTATCCCCCCTCTGCTGAATAGCACGTCGAACAACATCTATCTTAGCTTTAGCTCAGATATCAGTGTCTCAGCTGCTGGCTTTCACCTGGAATACACAGGTATAGTTCCCCCTCCGCTGTAGTACCGTGTTCTCTGTGATAGCAGGCTGACACACTGTAATCACCCTTACCTGACGTTTATCTGCAGCTATCGGTCTGGAGTCCTGCCCCGAGCCGCAGACTCCAAACTATGGAATCAGACAGGGAGACAGATATATGGTGGGCGATGTCGTGCAGTTTTCCTGTGAGCAAGGATACTCTCTTCAGGTAGGAATAGAACCATGTATTGATTTATCTGTAAATATAAATAAAAGTACATATTAAATAAAAGTTTAATAAAAAACTCAATCTAATTTTAAATCATTATTTGACGAGGATTTCACAACATTCCGGCATAATTCATTTATTGCATATCTGTTACATATACGTATCTAGTGTTTCTTAAAACCCCTTCATCACTAGGCCAGATGTGTATATAAAATTGATATACACGTCTGGCCTATTGAGGCCAGATTATCTTTTCATTTACATGTCTAGTTACAATTAATATTATCAATAGTAACTAGACAGATATATGAAAAAATAACCATAACTCGACAAGTTGTGGGGATGGGGGTGAGTTACGTGCACGACCCACTTAGGGATGAACAGGTTTTAAAGGCAGCCTACTCATTGATTTGAGAGGAAAATTGTGACTTGGTATAAATACAATTACAATATGTATGATCTTAAATAAGGTTGAAAACTTGTACAGTACACTCACGTGAGGGGCAAACATCTTCGTAGATACTGTACACAGTGTGTAATTGCTGCATTCGCACCAATAGTTGTAAAGTCTTTTCATCTTATAAAAGCTTATGGCACCATTAATATTCCAATGTTCCACATATGCAATATGAATTACTTGTCTGTGTAGAAACTATTGTTCAGTAGATAAAGCTTATCTTTGTAACTCTATCCAAGAAAAAAACATTGTACTGCCGCAGCCTATATATATTAATTTATTTTTTATTGCGTATTATTTGTAGGGCAATGCCCACATCACGTGCATGCCTGGGCCTGTCAGAAGATGGAACTACCCCGTTCCATTATGTCTGGGTATGTATATACATATACACAAACATATCAATATATATCATAAATAAATAAAGTGGTCCATGGATATCACACTGTAACGTGTGTGAATCATTTAATGGCATATTGCTGTTTTATTTTCTGCTATACTTTTGGAATACTTTAAATGTAACTCAAGTTTAATGAGATCAATTCTGCATTTAATCCGTATCTGATTGTGGTGTGTGTGTGTGTGTGTGTGTGTGTGTGTGTGTGTGTATATATGCAGCCCAGTGCGGTGGGACCCTGACAGATGTAAGTGATGTGATTCTGAGTCCCGGTTACCCAGGCAACTACCCCAGTGGATTAGACTGCACATGGACAGTCAATTTGCCCACTGGCTTTGGTAAGAGACACATTGCAAGAGAGGTGAAAGGCTGCTGATTGACTGGTGCCTGTTTGTCAATGTATTGATCTGTCTATTTACTCACCTGTCTGTCTGTGTGTATGTCTGCCTACCTGTTCTGTATCTGATTTATTGATCTGCACACTCATTCAACATGTATGCATTGGGACTTCTTCCTTATAACCGCTAGCGTATACATCCAGACCCTCTGGCTGGTCTTCTTCATATATTATTGATATGTAGCTCAATGATTCAATTGACTGTGTTTGCAATTTGGCTATTTCCCCAGGTATCCATTTACAGTTTCTAAACTTCTCCACTGAAGCAATCCATGATTACTTGGAGATCCGCAGTGGAACCCTAGAGACTGGCTCAGTGATTGACAGGTTTAGCGGACCACTCCTTCCCAAGCCCCTGTTTAGCACCACCCACCAGACTAGCTTCTTCTTTCACAGCGACTACTCTCAGAACAAACCAGGCTTCCACATCACATATCAAGGTAAACGCTCCGCTGTTGAATACTCAACATGCCAGACAGATCAACATTTGTCGTATATAATCTGCTAATCTGCCCCAAATGGTCAGGAAATATATACTCTCTCCACTTAAAGGGTTTACAGGATGTTTTAACTGTTTATACACGTACCTGTTAAAGTAAAGTTGCATTACCTCTCCAGCCTATCAGCTCCAGAGCTGTCCAGACCCCCGGCCGTTCCGGAACGGCATCGTGATCGGCACGGACTTCAGCGTGGGGATGACGGTGTCATTCGAATGTCTTCCGGGCTATTCTCTGATCGGAGAGGCGTCGCTCACCTGTTTGCACGGCATCAGTCGAAACTGGAACCATCCTTTGCCGCGGTGTGAAGGTGCGAGCACTGTCACCACGCGTACTCGCTGCATATGGTTACACATAGTAAATAAGGTAGTGCAAACAGTCATGAAGTGTTTCGACATGCAGGCAAGTGTTGAAACATTCATGGAATGCACTTACCTGAATGGCAAGGGTACGGCTATGGCCGAGATAATTACTTGAGCGTGTCCACGTTGTGTCTTTCAGCTCTGTGTGGTGGAAACATCACGTCTTTAAATGGAACCATCTACTCCCCTGGCCACCCTGAGGAATACCCAAACTTCCAGGATTGTGTGTGGAGTGTAAGAGTTCCACCTGGACATGGAATCTACATCAACTTCACTGTGTTGAGCACCGAGGCCATATATGACTACATAACTGTCTGGTACGTATTGTTCATGTATTGCACTATTATATATGTATACTACTCTATATGTATTACTTGTACTGTAAGTGGTTCACACTTACAAATAATAGTAATAATAATAAAATATATATGAATGCATTTAAGAGTCTCCAAAGACAAATATATACCAGCAATATCAATTTGTTCCTACTTGTATTTCATTAATGAAATTCTAATTTAAATTTTTCCCCACAAATTCAATTCAACAAACATGCAAACGTGGTTACACACACACACACACACGCACGTTCTCTCTGGATATTGCACTTTTTCTTAACCTTTAGCTCAGCTCTGACCACTAATTGGCTGAACTCCTGTGGCAGTTACCATGACTACACTCACCTTCACCTTTAATATAAAGTTAGTGCCACAGACCAGCCTCCTCATTCTTCTCATTGTTGCCTCTCCTCCTCCTCCACCTCATCCTCCTCCTCGACCACCTCCTCCTCTCATAATTCTGTCTATGTTGCATCGGGTCTCCTTACCTCGGCCCGGCTCCAGGTTATCTACATTACAGTACAGGCCGCCATCAGCGGTGGCAGACATTTTGTCAAAGCAGGTACTCGTAGGCCAGGGTGTCTGGGCTGTGTGTTGGGTATTAGCTGTAGCAGAGAGCCTGAATATATTTTTAGACTAGCCCATTTTGTGGGGCTGTTTTATTTGAAAACACTGGCCAAAGCCTTGTCTACAGTGTTTTGCTATTACTGCTCTCTTTGATTGCTACGAAAGCTTTTCCATATATTACATCGGTGCCTCACCAGACGCTTTTTGACTTCACTGATGAAAAAAGTATTCCTTATATGGTGTTAGGGGGGGGGAGGGAGTGCGGGCAGGCTAAGTTAGCGCAGACAATGTTCCAGCAATTGACTAGTATTGTAAGGTATTACATTAGCTATTACCTGACCACTGCTCTGTTACTGTCTCTATCTACACTCCCTCTTAGGCCTTAGTACTTACAGTAGATACAGTATGTGCTCATAGTTGGACAGCTGGAATGAATCAACATGCTGAACTGAACAGGTCAAATGGCCAAAGGGGGCAGCAATAAGCATGTTACATATAGGAAGAAGGTATGGTGGTAATTTACGCACAGGTACAGGCCACATGTACACTAGGTGAAAGTTTATACAGTGCTTTGTTCCAAATATGTGTTATTAAATCTTAGGTCAGGTCAAACTTTGGCGAGCTCAATAAGCTTATCAAATGAAAATGTTTTTGTAGTTTAAACAAACAATTGTTGCCTTTTGAGAATGTATAGATTGCAACACATCACCAACGCTGATTTATCATTTGTACCCGGTACAAGTCACGAACAGGACTACATTGAACCTAGTGCATATCACAGTTTTTGAAAAGTATTTACCAATGGCTTTATTGACAACTGTAGAAATATAAAATAGTAATTGAATGAGCTGAAACTTGAGCAGCTCATGTATCATGTGCAGGGGAAAATCAGGACTGAATGTCATCCACCAATGGTCTCCCTGTGAATGTGCTTCTCCTATAAATAAGCAACAATAGCATTCTAAAAATAATTTGTCATGCTGACACATTTAGTGCAAACTCCTTTTCTGCGCAGATAGTTCCAGGTAAACTCTGTATTTTTAGATCTTCGAGAACATTTACTGTTGCTACTAGCCTGCCTTTATGCCAGCTTTGTCACTTTAACGTAAACGTCTGTCTCTTCTAACCTGGCAAACCATCCTGATCTTCAAAAGCACAACGAGACGTTCCGTTCTGGACAGCAGTCTGGGAACTCTGTATGCTACACTGTTCGGAATACTGCGTCAAATAGATGTCAGGAAGAGTCGGTAGCACGTGATTGGACCATTTCGGTAATCAAGACTGCAAACGCGGCAATGATTTTCACAACACAAACGCTGGCAGGACAATTTGACCTCCTTCAACCAATCAGGGCAGGAACCACTTGGGGAGTGATTTACAAACACGGGCACTTAATTGCTGTTGGCACCAATGGAAGTATCCACATGGATACTGATTGATCCGCTGGTTCTCCGACTGGGCCCAGAGCAGTTCTGAGTGTTCCTAGACTGACATGCAGAGCAGAGCAGAGCGCGGCCATCGTGAGGGTCGCGCAAGGTTAAAACAAATCAAATAAATAAAGTGCAATGCCTGACAATCGATGGCTACCACTGCTTGAGTTATCTGTTCCCCCCAGGACGTCCCCTGGGAGCCGCACATACGCGGGATAATAACCAGTTTCCTAGCAACACCTGTAGAATTGAATAGTGGCGCTGATACCATATGTGGCTGTCATTCAAGACTACAGTGTCCTGTCGCCGTACGTACCTGGCAACTTGGTTGACTGTGTGTTGAGCAGTCCCTCTGCCTCCCCTTACACTGGTATGCAGGTCTGCCATGTGTCACCTACCCACAGTGGATGTAGTGAATGGCTCACGCAGCGAGCCCCCCAGCAGGAGACAAAATGCACACCACCCAACCCGCATTTGGAAAATTGTACCCGCTGCGGAACTGCCGCTGAAAGGCCAAAAGCGACACGCAGAGACAGAGACTTGCACGCCATCCCTCCCCCTCTCTCTCCCCCCTCTCTCTCTCTGTCACTCTCTCTCTCCCCCTTTCTCTCTCTCTGTCTCCCTCTCCCTCTCTCCCTCTCTTTCTATCCCCCTCTCTCTCTCTGTCTCGCTCCCTCTCTCTCTCTCTCTATCCCCTCTCTCTCTCTCTCTCTCTGTCTGTCTGTCTCGCTCTCTCTAACACACTGACACACAAAGAAAATGGCGGTCACGTGCAGAATACGAGGCTGTCTCCCTGTGGAAACGGCAGTATTTCATGGCAAAGGTGTGATTTTCTCAGCGGCCTACCCTTAGCTCAATAGAAGCCAGCCTGACAGCCGGCTGCTAATTGGCCTCATACTGGGAGGGAATAATTATATTTCATTTTATAGCCACATAATGATTATCATATATAGGGCTGTTTACATTCCATGCCAGAACTTTTTCTCACTTTTTCTATATATGCACAGTAAGTAATTAAGAATTGGATGCGTTTTAAAGACACAGCCGGTTTGTTTATTGATAATGTTAATGATGGCTGTCTTGCGCTGGCGACCGCAATAACAGGAAGTTTAAAGCGACTAATTAAAACTTGTCACATTAGTTGACAACAGGACTTTAGGAAGGAGCTTGAGGATTACATCTTTAGATAACCTGACATGTCAACTGGGCTTTAATTGGTCTCATCCTCGAAGGCGCAAAAGCAGGAAATAGCCATTTCACTTAACTTCACGGCAATGGGCTAAAACTTTTCATTTAATTTGATATCTGCTAGGGTCTAATTGGTCTCATTGCGGGACAATTAGCAGTAGGAAATATCCATTTTACCTGGCTTCATAGTGATCCACTGTAATTAGTGATCATGACCCTGCTATTGGTTAATACTGTTATGACAGCTGGTGGGGCTGTCATAATATCTAGAATGTGCCTGTGACACCTCCCTGGAAAAACCCGTACAGTGACGGTTGTCTTGCTGTGCCTGGTTGCCATAGCAGTGTTGCATCTTGATACTGAATTTTCCTTAATAAGTTTAAGGTGCCCTAAAATGCCATTAACGTTTATCACATATTTGTCTGCCATTTAAAACAACGCTTAAAATACAAACTAGAATGTCTATCTCCTCAAGATAAGATTAAGTAAGGAAGGGGTATTTGTTTCATATTCATTCACCCTTAGTCAATGTTTTCTGGGTAAATTGAATTTGAGTCAGACCTTTGTCGACTGCTAGAATGTATGTGTGTTTAGTAGTCTTGTGTGTTTGATTTACATGCTGTGCTGCCTTTCTCAAACATGAATTATCTCTGTGATGTTTTAAAACTAAAGTGCGCACAAGACAATAATCCAACTCCCTTGTGTATTCAAAATGAGTTCCTGTCTCTGGTGCAGTGGTTTACAAACTTTAAAGACTACCGTCTAGACTAGTGTCTCGCTTCAGAGACACTAGTTCGATTATCTTTAACGTCTGTTCGGTTGCTCTGTACTGTATAGACTTGAAGTGCATGCTTGTTATTTCTTGCTTCTCTACTGTTAATGGGCCTGCGACACTCAGATGAATGGCCAATGAGCCCCTCCTCTTCGTGGATATACTGTAGGTGTTCATTATTAAAGTCTGACTGCTGATCGAAACTGTTCTGTGTTTCTATAAGTCCATGTAATAATTTTTACAAGCAACTGTTGACATGCACCATAATCTGCTACTGTATATCTTATTACTGTTTGACTGTGTGTGTGTGTGTGTGTCGTTTGTCTCTCTTAGGGATGGCCCTGATCAGTCGTCGCCTCAAATCGGTCAGTTTAGCGGCAACACGGCGTTGGAATCGGTCTACTCGATGTCCAACATCATCCTGCTCAAGTTCCACTCGGACTTCTCTGGAGCCGGCTTCTTTGTCCTCAGTTACCACGGTAAGGCTATACTATTACTGACAGCAGCCAGCTCGCGGCCTGTATCGACCCGTAATGTCGGAGAGGGAGGGGGCTTTACTTTGCACTGTGGCTAACGCCCTCCTCATTAAGCCTCGCCCTGGACTCGTGACCCGAGGTAGTACGGTTAGACTATAATATTGTTGTCAGTAGTTTGTGGCGGCACAGAGAGTTTCGATCTGCTAAGTGTGGGGGAGACAGTAAAGCTATTGGACACTTGTCACGTCAGTGTCCAGCACTGTGCTGATCAAGCCCCCCAATCAACATCAACAGGGTCTGCGTGGGTGGCTGTGACTTAGCCTTTTCATCTTCTGGAGTTAGATACTTTGTTTAGCTGTCACGTGTTAGTGATTCTGTTCTGAAGTCAAGGCACTGCATTAGCTTAAAGGTGACCTTGTTGTTGGCAATGTGTTATTATTATTTTTATATATATTTATAATAACGCATATATTAATACATTAATTCAAAGCATTTTTGTATTTTATGTATTTTTTAATTTTTGGTATATAATTAATGAATCAAGTGATTTATTTATGTATACTTAATTATGTTCTATTATATTTTAGTAAATCATCTTAATCTGATGAGAAGATTAACTATTTAGGCACATAGGGGGACATGCTGTCGCCATTTCTTCCTACCCACCATAGTTAACGTTGGCACTGCTGTGTCACTGTTGCCACTAGATGGCAAAATACACTGTTAGTCACACAAAAGCCTACTATCAAAAGTTTATATTTTAGCTCACACACAGTATGTAGTTAAAGAGTGTATATAATATTAGCTAGATGTAAGGATAACATTCACTTGAGCACTTGAAGCACTCAATACACGCAGGCATTAGAAGTCCGTTTAAATAGTTACAAAGTTCAGTTAATTCAGAAACAACTCACTCACTTTATTTCAGTCACTAAACTTGATGCATACTGCTATTTAAATTCATATACATGTCTTTGTTGATATTATGAACAATAGTTTAGTTATTATTGTAAGCTTACAGATGTTCATTGTCTCTATGGACATGCAGAATATTCTTTAGGAATACACACAAACACATGTGCTCCCACACACATACAGAAGTCTATATGTTTTCCTTTAATTTCAAACACAGCACATTCTGTTGTTTTCACCCACTGAAAAATATGAAAATCTATCTTTGTATAATGTAAAACCATCTTTCTGAGTCTTTCTTTTGGTTTATCCTGTTGAAAGAAGGCACCATAATTCTATGACACAATTTTTTAAAATGTTTTCTCAGTGTGTGAAAGCAAAGCTTTTCGTTTGCAGTTGTTTTGTGTTTCTTATATTATGGGTTTAAATTGTTATTTTGACTTTTTATGACCCCAGAGACTTAAATGCCCTTTTATAAATGTGGTACATATCAGTTTTTGTATACTGGTGCAAAGATCTATGTGTCAGTTTTAAACAGTTGACCGTTGATGGAGTGCTTTAGTTCATTAAGAGTTGAATTTATGGTCATAAAAAGTGTCCCTCCCACCGTGAATCCTTCTGCTGTCTTTCTCTTTGTTTGATGGTTCATTAACACATTTCTTTTGGCATGTTTAACAGTCAGCTGTCAGAAACAAGCCAGAACCAACTGATATGTTTCCTTTTTTTGGCATTTCTGCCATATTGTGAAGACAGAAGTTGACAACTGAAGAATGTTTTGTTCAAATTATCATATCTGTTGAAATTATCATTTATATTTATGCTCTGATCGAAGACATGCAAATTGAAAAGTAAAATGTGTTTCACAGTGAAACTATATTAGCACCATATTCAAATAGATATTAAATTGTCAAACCTTTGCATAAAACATGGCCGTTGACTTATGCCCAATGTGGTATTGTCAATCTGGAACACATCTGGGATACAATGTATGTAGGCATTTTGTTGTTAAATACAGAGGGAATGGCTTTCACTTAGGACAGCTACAATAAAATTAATTTGGATGGATGGTTGATGTGACATTAGCCTCTAAAGCTAATGTGATGTGAATGTAGAACTTTGTACAACAGCTTAGTGAGATCAATGACTGCTCACACTGATCTGCTTCTCACACGCACACACACACACACACACAGAGAGGTGTGCACACAAGCACCGGTATTCACACACGTGCACATAGATGCGCACAGACAGACACACCGCAGGGCTTTGATATGCATGAGAGCACCCGATATTATTGGCAGGTCTCATTTTCATAGTCAATTTAATCTTGACTTATAGCCTTCAGCCCCGTCTCTATGCAAAGCCGCACTCTGTCTGTCTCTGCCTATATTTTTGTCCCCCCCACACACACACAGACACACACCCCATCTCTCTCTGTTAGTGAGTGATCTATGGTCATGCAGTAATATTGATTACAGAATGCTGCTCAGTGGCTGTGAAGTCAGTTCCTATTTATGATTCAAGGCAGAGTGCTATCAGGTCGGTCTCCTTTTGAATCCACACTCGGCTGACCTGAGCATCTGAACTTAAAAAGTGACGATAAATAGCAAGTAAAAAGATTAAAAGAAGTAAACAGAAAAACAGGTTATATAACGTGACTGTTTGATTTGCTAAAGCTTGTCGCTGCAGGGGATATTATTACAGCTGCAGATAAATACTGGCTTGGTCGCTAATGTGTGGAGCTCTGCTTGTTAGATTTAGCAATGTTGCAGAAAATATATTGTTGGCAAGTTCCTTTGAGACTTTCAACAGCAGCTCATTTATTCAGATAAATAAAAATAATTTGTTTTGTAGTTCCACTGAGATTCTGACAGTCTGTTTGTACTGTACATACAGTAAACCGTTTTTAAAGAGGAGCCCACATTTAATAGCCGTTGAACCACCTACAGTTTGAACACGGGTTACTGCAATTGTTGAATGTGATTGCCACAAATTACTGCCCTGTCATGCCAGTATAAACACAAATGTGAAGTGAATCAGTCAACTTAAAGCACATAAATACAGCACATTTAGAACCTTTAGTTTTACAGTTGTAGATGGTCTTTTGTAGAGGATCCCTTTAATGAAACATACAGTACATTACATATAAATGTAATTTGACTTACGCTATTCTCCCCTGCTGTCTTCTCCTAGCCTACCAATTGAGAGTTTGCCAGCCTCCTCCAGAGGTGGCTAATGCTGACATGCTGATAGAAGACGGTGAACTGGAGATGGGTATGTTATACTATATTCATGTAAAGAGATGGCCCTGCTTAGAATAACAGACCAAAGCACACCTGACAACAGCTAGTTCACCATGTGCTGATTATACCCAACAGTCATTTAATAACACGTTATGCTTCCTGCCACTAGTAGTAAGAACCTTGTATTGAAATGCTAACGTATCGTGTCCATTTTGCACATGTAATGTAAAGTGTATACAAACCACAAGCAGTGGCTTGTAGTGTAAGGATTTAACAGTGTTAGATACTATCACATTGTGTCCAAAATGGTTTTGGCTGTGGTACCAAATGTTCTCTGAACGCGACTCTGCCTCTCTAGGCGATATTATCAGGTATCGGTGCCATCCCGGCTTTTCGTTGGTTGGCAGCGAGATTCTGACCTGTCGCCTTGGAGATAGATTACAAATGGATGGACCGCCTCCAGTATGCCAAGGTATGTGTGTCTGTGTGTTTGAACATAAAAACACTGGTGCTGATTTTAAATTCAGTAACACTGTACTACTACTAATGTTATCAATAATAATAATACAACACTCTCCTGATGTTCTTTCTCCAGTCCAATGCCCCGCCCATGATGTGCGCTATGATTCGTCGGGTGTCATCCTGAGCCCTGGTTGGCCAGACAGCTACCCTAACCTTCAGATGTGCTCCTGGAGTGTCACAGTGGAGAAAGGATACAACGTCACCATTACCTTTGAAACATTCCATACTGAGAGAGAGTTTGATGTGTTGGAGATATTTGATGGTATAACGAATAATAAGTCAACATCAACGTAACTTTAGCTTTTTAGTCCGTGCTCTGACATTTTGAATGAAATAGTACAATTGGTCGCTGTATTTAAATAAACAAACGTATCTGTTTTTCATACCTCTATTAGGTTCCCTTGTTTCCCCGAATCTTTTAAAGTGAAATGTGTTTTCACATTCTAGCTCTCGTCATCCCACGGCGCTGCAACCAGTATTGTAGAGAGAATGGAGAAACAATGGAGCCAAAAATAAATATATAAAAACATATTCGGTTCGATAAAATGCAGCATTCAAAGTGAATAATTCATTCAGGCAAGGGTTTGCTAAAGTTCAATATCACAAAGTAAAAAAACAACCAAAAAAAACAATACAACGTCTGAATAGATATGATATTTTGTATTCAGCAAGCACCTTCCTATCTTTCTCTCTGTGTGTTCTCTCTCAGGTCCCACATCCAACAGTCCTACTCTAGCAACGTTGAGCGGTGACCTACCCACTCCCTTCAATCTCACTACCTCTGGTCACCAGTTCCTGGTTCGCTGGTCTTCAGACCATGGCACCAATAAAAGAGGCTTCAGAATCCGCTATGTTGGTGAGTACCAAAGTATGTATCCCAACTTTATCTTACTACTTACTACTTTATACTATTCTAATGCATGGAAGTAAGATGACGCAGTGAGACAGACAGAAAGAGGCATATTTGGAGATTTAGCAGTCACAATCATATTTTTCCTTAGGTAAAGGTATACATACCAATGTTGGTAACCAAATTTAAAATATTGACTGGGATAAACTATTTAAAAACATATATTTACAGTACTCTTACTCTTTTTCTGCGTGGGTGCTATGTTGCCGAATTCTGTCTGTCTCTCAACGACAGTTCACTAAACTATTCTGCGTGCTTCGGTTTAACTTCTAAATGCTCTTTTCAGCAAGACCTCACCTTACATTCAGCCATGTTCATGCCTTTTAGTTAGGTCCAGCTCATTGACAACTCCTGTTGGGGCATTAAACACTTCTACAGGGACAATGGGAGGTTAAGTGCGCTGTTTCAAAGGCACATTGACAGTACGTATTGTGGCAGAGGAGAGTGTTACCTACTCACCTTTCCTTACCCATATTTTCCTGGACCTGAAAACCAGACTCTTATCTCCTTGGTGTCCTTCTAACCTTTAGTTCCCACCCATGGCTGCAATAAATCATATGCTGTAACAAAAACAGATTAGTTCTACTGGAAAGTAAACTCTCTCACTTATACTGTTTGGTCAGTGTGATTAATGCAAACCTTGTACACTGTTTGAGACTCATGAATAGCTCAAACTAACTAGTGTTGCATTAGAAGAATAATGCTCTCTTTTTGACAGACAACTTCTCTAAGCGTGACATATAGTCAATGTGTTCAGAGACGATAACCATAAGTAATGCCAATGATATTATTCATTTCAAAACAAATGTTTGTACTGTATAAAACTGAGACCATGACGAAATCATAACGCTTAAAGCTCCGATCACACAGAGAGGTGTGGCCTCTTCAAAAGTGCTTTGATAAGGCCGCCGATCGCACAGAGATTGGCTGCTTGGATACGAGCAGTGTGACGTTGCACCTGGCGCTGTGAAGTGAAGAATATTTAAACTTTCATGTCCGTTGAAAAAAAAAAATGCTAGGGAACCAACGCAAGAGGATAGCGCATGCCAGGCTCGCTGTAACGACACCTTTCTGACAACGCGTCTCTGTGTGATCGGGGCCTAAGTCCTGATAGTGGATAGAAGCGTCTGCTAAATGCTTTAAGGCCCCGTGTCCACCAAAGCAAGTTTTTCTCAGCTGAAGTTTCCAGGCTGTCTGCTGAAAAACCCAACTGGCAGCGCTAGGGAACGCTTTTGTAACCGCAGCGGGGGTTATTTTTCAGTAGAGGCGCTTTGATTGCTATGATACAGAATCTCTGTGGATAATCTATGTTGCAAATAGACAGGCTAGATTGTGTTATCAACTAATATTATTATTTTAACTATATGCCTAGTCTATACTGTACATTATTTTTCGTGTTAGCATTGTGGTAGTCTGAGGATGTCATCTTGTAGTTTACAGATGGCTATCAATTTCGATGTGACCGTCTAGGCTAAAGATGTGAAGGTTTCGCAGTGTAGTATTTGTTCTGCCCTTTCGCCGCTGTGTTTGGGCGGCCGGGTAAACAGTGACAGTGATGGTCAAAAAAAGGAAGCCGCAGAAAACCACTATGAGGAGTGGCAATGCGACTTCAAAAAACAAGGCACTCAAGCGGAGTTAGTGAAAGAAAAAAGCCTTTAATGTATAGGCTAGGACACCAACGCGTTTCGGCTATTACCTTCGTCAGAGTGTGACAGTGATGGGCTCGGTGCTTCAACCAAGTTAAACCATTTTAAACGAGAAAAAAAAAATCTAAAAATCAGCGCCCCGTGTGAAAGGAACGCAAAGCGCTCAGCACCTGGCGTGGAAAATGTTTTTGGCGCCATTACCTACAGTAGACAAGCAAAGTATGATCCTGGTTCTGCCAGTTTTTTTTTGTTTTGTTTCTTTTCACTACAGAATACTGTACTGCCGTTCTCCACAATCTAGTCTGAGGTTTATCTTGATGTAGCAATATTTACTGACAACATAAAGGATGATTGACTGGCTAACGTGACACACATGTCAATAACTAATTTCATTCAGCTGATTTGCATCTTCATCGTGGCCTTAACAGCACATTGAAATCTTGGCTGCATTAATTGGTCATTGCCTCATTCCAATTTTAATGCATTCATGCATCATGTTAAGATAGAATTCATAGCCATCTGTTGAGTTTGATACGGTCGACATTGTTTTGGACTCGATGGAATGTCCAGCTTGTTGGCTGGCAAGCCGTATCACTAAACACAGTGCTGTTCTAATTCATTTCATAGCTCCTGCTTTACTGTAGCAAGCATGCTGTGCTGTTAGGTATTCTAGAAGGTGTCTTATTTAGTTCCATCCTTCCCCTGCAGCCTTGTATTGCTCCACTCCAGACTCTCCGCTTCACGGCTCAATATCCTCCCAGACCGGCGGCCATGTTAACAGCGTGGTGCGGTGGGCCTGCGACCGCGGGTACCGCCTCCTCGGCAACGCCACGGCGGCGTGCCGGCGCGCGCCACTCGGCTACCATGCCTGGAACTCACCCGTGCCGGCCTGTCAGGGTGAGCGTAGTAAAGTTTGGAACTTTACTTTTTCCAAAAGTGGTAGCATGAAACACATGCCCAAGTTTCCATGCATTGCATCACACTCCGTGGGGTGCGATGACTTGCTGAAACGCCTGTGTTGTTGTTGCACCTTTCACCTCAGACTATTTCATTTCTTACTAAAGCGATTGTGTCAAAAGTAGGCTACACTCAATCACAGTGTTAACCTCTTGACACTCGCTCACTCTTCTATCATGGATTCTGCTGGCACATGTCAAGTACAGTATTATTCTATCAGACTTGACACCCAAAATACCCTTGTGTGTGTCTCACACATTATTAGCATTATTATTAGCATGTACAGTACATAGCCTGCTAATGGCTACAAACGTAAGGAGTGTGTGTGTGAAACAAATAGTCTGGTGTTATGATTTCTGATCACATTTATCATTTGGTTGATTTATAGATGGGAACAGTTTAGCATGACGCAAACACTGTTTTCCGTCAGGACCAAACTGTCAAGTAACACACTCCGACGCCTGCCAACCAGCCTTCTGTTTACACATCAGCTGTGTGTTGCGTTGATGGTCCTGGGTCCCCAGGAGGGCCCCAACACTGAGGTTCAAGCGCCAGACTGCTGCGCTATAATTAACTCAAGCCTCTGTTTGTGTGTGTGTGTGTGTGTGTGTGTCTCCCTGCCTGCCTTAGCTGTGTCTTGCGGGCCACCCAAGGCTCCGGTAAACGGCGGCGTCTTGACAGCTGACTATTCCGTGGGAACGCGGGTCTCCTACTTCTGCAGCGACGGGTACAGACTCTCCAGCAAAGAACTGACTTCAGCTGTGTGTCAGCCTGACGGAACATGGAGCAACCACAACAAGATTCCGCGCTGTTCTGGTCAGTGTGGCAAACAATGTGGGAGAGCTGATGCCGCACAGTATCAGTAGCGTCACCACATTGGCTTTAATTGCGCTGTGTGTGTCATGTAGTACGTTATCTGTATACGCTCAGGGTCTCTCGGTCTATCTCTCTCTAGTGGTAGTGTGTCCCAGTATTGGATCCTTTTCCCTGGAACACGGGCGCTGGAGGATTGTGAATGGCTCCCACTACGAGTACCGAACTCGCATCGTTTTCACCTGTGACCCGGGCTACTGCCGGCTAGGCCCCGCCCACATCCAGTGCCTGCCCAATGGCGTGTGGAGCTGGAAGAACGAACGGCCACACTGCCAGAGTGGGTTTTTATTTCTATTCTTTTTGATCGATTTTGTACGTACTGTACTGTGGAAGCATGACTTTAAGTTTGTTACTTGTTTAAGTATACATGTTTGTTTTATAAAAATGTAATACTAGTGAATGTGTTCTGTTGTAGTAATCTCCTGTGGTGACCTACCGGCTCCCCCCAGCGGGAAAAAGATCGGGACCCAGACCAGCTTTGGCGCAACGGCCATCTTCACCTGTGAAGCTGGTTTCATGTTGGTGGGGTCAGCTGTCAGAGAGTGTCTGTCATCCGGGCTGTGGAGTGGAACTGAAACGCGATGTTTAGGTACCGAGATAGAAATAATGGCAGCACAGTTAAACACGTTCTGTGTAGCCTAGCTTCAGCATTGCAATGTAATAGCCTCTATTCAGAAGCATTCCAAGCCTCAAACTAGCTACAAAATGCATACTGTATACCGAACATGCATACTGTATAGAGGATGTACTGTACCTGTATGTATGTATTGATTCTTTTGCAAAGTTTAAAGTTCTAAACAAACAATGTAGCTTTGAGTATGATACTAAAAGTTGCACTATTTGCTTGTGTATTCTTCAGCTGGCCATTGTGGTATCCCAGAAGGCATTGTGAACGGCCAGGTAATTGGGGAGAACTTCGGTTACCGGGATACAGTCGTATATCAGTGTCTGCCTGGCTTTCGACTGATTGGCTCATCAGTCCGAATTTGTCTCCAAGACAACCAGTGGTCCGGACAGCTGCCCGTCTGTATACGTAAGACGCACACAAGCACAGTTTCTAACGCTAATATACACCCACAGCACTTTACCACAGACACGCACATAAACAATATGCACTTATCATGCAGAAAAGTGTCTAGCGTATTGTAGATACGCTTAAACTATATCAAACTTGGACTATATCTGATGACAAGTACAAGTTATTACAGTACAAGTTTAGACTGTTCCAGTGAACAAAACAAAAACAAAACTCTTCATAGATAATGGATGTCATAATATAAGGGCCATCATGGCTTTCACACTTGGAGAAAACATTTTCTCTGGTAGAGTGGAGACAATAGTCTGGAGGATTGGCACAACGGCTCTGTGGAATGGGTCAGTGGGCATGAAAGGCCAGGCATAGGCTGGGAGAGATAAATAGCTGTGTCCATGGCTGAAACAATCCCCCAGGCTTTGACATGGCCAGACTACTGTGGACAATCTCCAAAATTGGCCACTTGCTGAAGAGTGTAAATGTGAATTTATTTGTATGTTTTTTTAAAGCAACACCTTGGCTCTGAACATACTGGTACCACCCCTAGCTTACAACCAGGGCCGTCTCTGAGAAAGACAAGAAATAGTTTTAAAACTGTGCTCCGAGACTTAATGATGATTTACTCTCCCTAAGCAATAGATAGACGGGACCCAAGGGGAGGGAATGTTGTATTTCATGACCAGTGTTTGGCAGTTACCAGGAAAACATAAAAGAAAAGTGGTAAGTAGGGTAACTTGGTGTAGGTGGGTGCATGCGGTCTCTGCGTGTGCGTGCCACCGGGCGCATTTCCTCACTGCTGTTGTTATTGAGGTTATTCATGCAATAGTTATTGAGGGAAATCATTTCAGAACCAAATTATACCGCAATTATGGAGATGAGAGGCTCTTGTTTAGAGACTCGAACACAGGATGGTGAAATAGACGGCGTGTGCGTGCGTGTGCGAGCCCGTGCACAAGCGTTGTGGGTCTGAACCCCCAGGATACACTGACAGTGTCAGATAAATTTGTAACTTAGACAAACAAACAAGCTCTTCTCATTCTCTCAGATGAGCTAAAGAAAGACCTTTCCCCCACCCTATCCATCTCCTCCTTTCTCTCTTTCTCCTTTCCTCTCTTCTGTCTAATTTTCCTTCTCACCTTCAGGCCACTAATGTCCTCATTTACGCTTGCTTTTCATTTACTCTGCTCTTACGCCTGCTTTACCCTAAAACGCCTCTCTATTCCTTGTCTGGTGAACCGTACCCTCTTTTTAACTTTTGTCGCAGTTCCCTCACTGGTTCTATGACCCATTCTCACACACACACACTTTTTGGCCATTTTAAAGGTACACTCATTGATTTGTGTCGAGACTTGCCTTGTGGTTGATAACCGCGTTCCAAGCGCACAGCTGTCCCTGGTTGCATGTCCCTCCCACACCTGTGTGCTGAGTGGCTTAATAGTGTTTCAAAACATAAATGGTGAGCTATAATGCAATCAAGTAGTGGGCATATAAAGATAATGGAACTACATTCAAACTAATAATAATAACATTGGATACAGTAAATCTTTTTTATTCCAAAAAAAAATCACACATTTAAAAAATATTATTTAAACATTTTACAGTTGGTTAGTATATTGTAAGCAAGTCACCCCTCCCTCTTATGCCCTACAGCCATTAGTTGCGGCCATCCAGGAAGTCCCATATATGGTCGTACGGTGGGAAATGGTTTCAACCTCAACGATGTGGTCAGCTTTGTCTGCAACCGCGGCTATGAAATGGAGGGGCCCTCACGTGCTCAGTGTCAGGCCAACCGACAGTGGAGCAACCCGCCTCCAACATGTAAAGGTGGGGAGAAAAGTTAAGTCTGTTCACCCCTAACCTTGTTTATCCCCAACCACAAACACCATCTTAACTCCAGTCTTACTTTGCCCATATACAGTACTTCCTGAACCAGCTCCAACTCATACTGACCTCCACTCTTTTCTTTGCTAGCAACCATAACGCCTTTCAATTTGCTACAGTAGCAACCATAATATGATTTGACTTTTACCTGCACTGTTGCTGTGATGCCAAGAGTCTCTGTCCAAAACAGAAGGTAGCTGCCTCCCTGCCTGCTGCCTGAGAAGTCAGTATCTTTTGAAGGCAGTAGTTTGTAGATGACTGCATACAGTAGGATGTTGACTTTAGACAGGCTTGCAAGGCAGGCAGAAAAGCACTGTGTGAGATCCTAGCGACTTCATCAAAGGTTTGCCAAGCTCGAGCAAACTATAAACTAGTTTCAGATGAAATATTAATTGTGACTCTGCAAATGCATTGCCCATTTCTCGCCTCAAATGTTTTCATAAACCTCAATTAGTGGACCATTTAGCTGAAAAAAGACAAATTAAATCAACTGCCCGGCAGTTTTTTCTTCCCCCTGAAACTGTTTTCACTCTTCTGTTTGGCATTCGTTGAAGGGGATTCTGGGATTGCCTTCTACTGTACATGAACCATAGATGTTATGTTCAAATTTGCCTTTGGTTATAGACAGCACTTGATCGCTGTCTTCATGTCCTGTCTTGATAGGGAGAATATTACACTGTCGGACAGACACTCTATTGTCCCCTAAATACCTACAGTATAATAAAGATATGTCCCTCCTGCAGCTTTAGCATAATCAGTGCTCAATGAGAGTCATTTACCTGTGGGAACCAGGATTTCCAGACACTTTTCACATCAGACCAAATTAATTTCTGTAGTGGCAAAACCGCTCATTACGAACTTCACACATCACAGGTTTAATTCACCTGGATCCAGTCTCATTTTAACATCTTTAGCCTAGACGGTTGTGTGTTGGCTAATCAATTCATAGTAGCAGAGGTTATTTTACTCAAGTATTGCAGTGTGCCTAACACTGCCCAGCCCAAGTACACATCCAATTAGCATGCTAAATCAATTGGGGTTCTTGTGAATCATTCAAAAGTTCAATATGAAACGTGTGTTTAACATGCACAAATACAAAATACTATTGGTGATGCAGCGGGCTGGATCCAGGAACCATAGTTCATCCAAACCTAGACCTTCTCACGTTTGTTTGTGTTTTCTCCTTCCAGCCCTGAATCCCCAAATGCTCTAATGTGCATAATCTTATGTGTATTCGACCTGTAGCCATAATATCAATGTGATGCACTGAGTAACTCTGAAGAAATTACAATCTCTAGTTCATATCAAATAACACATCTCTCGATCTGCCTCCTTGTGTGTGTGTGTGTGTGTGTGAAACTATCTCCCCAACCCCACGTGTCCCTGTGTGAGCAGTGGTGAATTGTTCTGATCCAGGCATTCCAGCCAATTCCATCCGGCAGAGTAAAATAGAACATGGGAACTTTACATTTGGTACTGTGGTCTTCTACGACTGCAACCCAGGATATTACCTGTTTGGCTCTCCTGTCCTGACCTGCCAGCCCACGGGTCAATGGGACAAGCCCCTTCCTGAGTGCATAGGTGAGCAGCAGGGGTGTCTGTCAATAATAGTCTTTGTGGGGTGCCCATAAAACATTTCTTAATTTCTTACATTCCGCTATTTAGGTCTGGGCTTGCTTTTGTGGTAGAAGCCAACCACACTGTATACTTTAGTTTAAAACTCGAGCTGGCATGCACCTGAGCTGAGAAATCTCTACTCCTCCTCATATGGTTTTCCTAGGTGCACACATCTCTCTACCTCTCCCCGAACACTGTAGCATTTAAAACGGTAACGAGGAGGACATCTTGGTTTCACTACAATACCATTGAGGAGTGTGCCTTTAAATAGCTGCTCTAGTAGTGTCAGAGGGGAGTTTATATCCCCATGCCAATGTTCTCGTCAGCCATTGATGTACCGTACGTGCCTGTGTCTCCCCAGTTGTTGACTGTGGTCACCCAGGCTCTCCCCCTAACGGTGTGCTGAGCGGGGAAAAGTTTACATTCGGCTCGACAGTACGGTACTCCTGTCTGGGAGGAAGACAGCTTAAAGGAGAATCATCCCGAACCTGTCAGCTAAATGGAATGTGGAGCGCCCCGATGCCCTTCTGCACTGGTAACTATTTGAACCTTTATTAAATATACTGTATATATATACTCTGACAATCCCTGTCATCAAGAGAAGCGATGGACGGATTGGAGTAGGGCATGAAATGGGAGAAATGGCGTAACATGTAAACTCAACGGACCTTAACCACCGTAACCTTTTACATATAATGGGATGGGAAATAGGTGGACGCGTGGTTAGACTGATGGGGTCTAGACGGCTGAATAAAGAATATTCCAGCACCTGTCAGTATAAATACATTGCAATGAAAAAGCTCTTGTTGGGAAATAAATAATGTTGGTGTCCCCTATAAAGGATACCTCTTTTTCCTGTGTTATTCACTTTGCAGCTGCGATGTGCTTTTCGGCGGCATGTTTACACCCTGTTGCTATTAAAGCACAACCCTCCACGCGTTTATTTGATTTGAGTCGCGGCGGCTTTTGCCACGTATAAATAAGCCATCTAAGTTATGTGATTGTCAGGTGGCTGGCTAAGGGCATGATTGCAGCTCTTCGAGCAGAAAGGCTCCCTGCGGCCTCTTACATAACAAACTGACTGAGACCAAAATGCAGACAAGTTGACTAAGAATGCATTCTTATTTGCAGCGATTGCCAGAGGGAGTACTTGCTGGGTGAGGAAGCGTAATAATTTTAGAAATGATTTATGGCTTTTACCTATTCGGTTGGTATCTGGACCATACATATGTTTTGCACAGAGTAGCCATAGGGCTCCACACTTTCAACCAGCATGCCATTTAATGGTTATAATTTTGTCAATTGTTCAGCAAATCTTGCAAGTTCTAATTTGAGGAAAATGGCAAAAATCTGTGTATTAAAAACAACTAGCTAGATATTGGTTGTAGTAGGTCTTACGGGCATTACTAATCCTGGACTTGGTGCTAAATCTTATTCCTTCCATGCTGTTAATGTCTCATGGGCCTGAAAGCATTGGTTTTAGGTAGTTAACAGCATGATTACAGACAATACTTGTATTGTGTAGTAGTAATAATAATAATAATAATAATGAGTGTATGGTATTTCTTTTGTGGAAATAAATGTATTTACATCTCACACTTACAGCAGCTGGAATGTGGTTGTGATGATCAATAGCACCTTATTTGATCTCCCATAATCCTTTGTCGTGCCAAGCCCTTGCTTGCCTAGCTATGGACTGGCACACCGTGCACAGTGTTTGTCATGAGTACAGGACACAGCACAGCTGAACCATTCCTATCAATAGCACCCGATGCATGCGAGCGCACCTGTTTGAGGCAAATGGATGCAGGTGATTGATTAGTGATTGTTCCAAAGTCACCTGAGGGAAACGACAGGGAGATTAATTTCCACGTCACTCTATCCCCCAGACGCAGTGAAACACATGTATGTGCGTTCACAAACACACACGCACGCATAGGCAGACATGCAGACACACACGCAAACACACACACACACACACATGCACACACACGCGCGCAAACACACACACACACATGCGCATAGGCAGACACGCAGACACACACGCAAACACACACAAACGCACACACGTGCGCTCTCACACACACACACTCAAGCGACAAGTGACATCAGGTAGATTGGTTGTTCTCCCTGTTGGGACTTGATACTCTTGAGGCTGCATGGTGACTTTGGAGCGTTACTGTAGGTGTGTGTGTGTGTGTGTGTGTGTTTGTGCATGCGTTTGCGTGTTGTGCATGCGTGTGTTTGTGTGTGTGTGCTTGCATGTTGTGAGTTTGTGTTACTTTGTTGGCGTTAATCTGCCTGTGCTCCGATAGCTCTTCCACATTTCTGCTCATATTCAAGAAGAAAAGTTGCATGATGTAATGTTGCAAATTTGGTCTTTCACCAAATATGAATGGCGATGCCCGACATGCAGAGAAAACGCATTGCGTCGCATGTCGCATTGCGAACAGGTTGCATGTGGGCCTGTCAGCTATTTCTGTCTGCAGAAGACCATATGGAGTGCTTTGGAATTAGCTGTCTTTATGACTATGTCTTGTACATGTCCAAACTGTTTTACAAGCATAATGTTGGTGTAATTAACAGATGTTTTATTGTTGTACTGTGTCAGATTAGATTTTTAAATTCTGTATGTGTTATGAGTAGCTTTATGTTAGCATATAAAGCATTAATTAATGGTAAAATGTAAATGTTATTGAGGGAGAATCACATTCATATGTCCATTCTATATTTATATATCAATTCCCCATTTTATCTGAATAATATTTGTAATTTAACATACTTATTTTCTACGAAAAATAACCCAAATATCTCATAACTCCAAATAATTATTGATGTAGCAATAACACTGGCAAGTTGTTTATCAATACACAATATATGCAAAGCATTAATGCACTGGTGTATGTGCCAATGAGGGTGCGTGTGTCCATGTTCCCAAGAGCGTACTCTGTCTGTCAGGCAGAATTTGCTGACCTGGCCACTCTACAAGGGCAGGAGGATGAACTCACACACTGACAAACGCCAGATTCACACATATACAAAGCTCAGAAGCTCACACCTTGGCAGCAACATAAGGTTACAGTCTAATAGCTCTCTCTATCTCTCACACACACACACCTGCTATAAAGACGGAACATATTCCCCTTGTCACCAGCAGATGTATACAGTCCGGTAGCAGATGTATGCATCTGCTAGTAGCCGAGTCATCAACGTGCACCCTGGGAATGCAAGAGCCTCTGTCTCTTCCTATATTATCATCACACATGACCACGAAGCTGGGCTCACCTTACCACACTGTCACAGTAACATACGTTCCCCTGAGAAAACACACTTTCATTCCAAGTGTACGGCTCTATTTCCATGCCCCCAAACTATTTATCTCTTTCTCCGTCTTTCTGCCATATACAGTACTGTACATTTACAACTATTAAAGGTATAGTCAGCGAATACACTTTTTGGTAAATTCAGCAAATATCTCGTCACCGACCGCTAGCTGCCCCTTTTGTGTATGCTGCAAAACAATATTCTGGTGTTTCTACACAACCATGGCTCTGTAAATGGGAACACGAACAAAATGGTGCAGACCGCACCACAATAACATCTTAGCCTTGGCAGTGCGTTTTTAATGTCTGTGGGCAGAGCTTCGGAGACAGCACTCCGTGGCATGTGTTTTTGTTTTGATCCAGATCAAATATCAACAAGCTTTCTCCAGAATGCGTAATCATCAATATGTCAATCAATCTCTGTCTGCCTAGGCGACACGGCAGGCTCGTGTGGCGACCCGGGAGTTCCCTCTCACGGTTCCCGGGAGCAAACGGATTTTCGAATCCGCTCCAAGGTTTACCTCAGCTGCTCAGAGGGCTACGATCTGATTGGCTCGTCGGAGAGGATGTGCTTCCCCAACGGGACGTGGTCGGGCACGCAGGCCTTCTGTAAACGTAAGGAGACTGCAACAGCTGTCACCTGGCGCCGTGAGCCGCTTACAGTGCACTGCGCCTGTGTGCCTATGCAAACGCCTAACCTCGTCATTCCTCTCCCCCAGCCGTCCAGTGTGGTAACCCTGGCACCCCCAGTAACGGAAGGGTGTACCGTTTGGACGGCACCACGTTCTCTCACTCCGTCATCTACTCCTGCATGGAGGGCTACCTGCTCACTGGCGCCACCACCAGGGTGTGTCAGGCCAATGGAACCTGGTCAGGTGCCCAGCCCAACTGTACCAGTAAGATATCTTTACGTATCCTTATGTGTACATGTTCGTTCATATGGTACAGTATGAATAAATGTGACTAGTGATGAGACCATATATCTACATACTGTATATCGATAATATAATGGCATAGCAGCAAACAAAGGCTTTAACAGTGATTTCTATCAAGGAACTAATGTAATTGTTTCTTTAGTTTGAAAGATCTCATTCCATTTTCCAACTGGACATTTTGAGCTCAACATTCCATTTCTGTTGGTACTGAACTTTTTATGATCCTGCCCTAACCGGGCTATGTGGATGTGAGTGGTAGGTAGGATGGTGATACTGTAGATGATTGGTGACAATCCAGAGAGAGACCAAAGCTAACAGGCTTGTCTTACAGTACACAGTAGTATGTTCAGGAAGGAATTCTGGCTAAATGAGATGAGCTTAAAAAACTGTCCGAGCCCTTCGGGCAACACAACAGTCATTACAAATGGAAATACTGTATTTACAACAGACCTTTAAATACCAGTTTTATTTTGTAATTAAATTGTTATATATTTTTTATTGCAAGCTATAATTATTTCCTACCAGGACTGGATAAACATGATTAGTAACATGGTTAGAGGTTATATGTGTAGTTATACTTTATTATGACACTCTTTTTATTGCAAACTATAATTATCCCCCACCACTTGGTGACTTGACAGATGGATTGATGGATGGTAGGTAGCATCAGCCTGTTCTGAGATACCATTATAGAGGCACACTGTCAACATTAGGAAATGACAGTATGGGGGTGATATGTAATTTTCTGTGTGAGAAAAGCAGAAAATGGTTTGGATAATCAAATCTGAATCAAATCCCCCTGTTCTCAAGGAAACGCTTGAGCAATGATGTGAATAACCTTGACAAGATGTTTGCCTCTGTTTAGGAGTCACATGTGACCTCTGTGGAGAGATTTCCAAGTGGAAACAAATGTGACATTTTCTATTTCTGCATAAATGCAACATAAGCCATGGTCAATTTCAATCAACACGGTGGTACTGCCGTACCCCGCAGCCTGCGTTGTGTCTGAATAGCCTTTGATGATATGTGCATCATGCTGTCAGCAGGCACTGGCTTGTGCTAGCCAGTGTGGTGTGTTGTTGAACGCACCTGTCTTGTGTGAGAAATGAACAGTCTATGGTTTCACACACTTCAGCTAGTGTATTTTACTTTATGAACCTGGACTCAACCTGGACCTCAAATTGGTCTATTCATCTTAGGTCAGAGGTCTTCAACAGGGCATCCTCAGAATACTACAGGACGTCCTCAACTATGTGATCACAAATTAATTTTCTTCCAAAAATGTAAATGTCAGAAAATATACATAAACATTAATACAATATGTGCCATACAATCTGTCAATTATTTTAATGGCTTAGTTAGTTTTATACTTGGCACTATAGGCCGCCCTACATATTACTGTTGGCCCAGCAACTAAAACATTTATACCATATGTGATGGGGGGTCCTTGTGCCGTGTTTCTGTCAGCCAAGGGGTCATTGGCCTGAAAAACACATAGTTAATCACCCAATATTACATGTGAAGGTCAGAAGTATTGTGTACTTTTGGTCCCCACAGACGTTTATTCTTCTGTAATAGTCGTGCTTATTGTGATTTTTCATGGCTGTGTGTTTTCACGGCTCAGTTCACCAAATGAGATCAAACAATGCGCAAGTGTTTTATTTTTCAATTTCCTGTTGTGACTCATACGTTTTATGCATCATAAAATGATTAGGATTGACAATAGCAAGGACAAGGGGAAAGAACAAATTTAGTTAATCTGAGTGAAGGAATAAAAAGGTTTAAGAATCCATAATTTACAGGGAATGGCTTTTACAGTGGATTACACTACAGCCATTAACGCATACTACAATGTCTGGAGTGGATTTAAAAGCATTTTAGCCTATTAGTGTATGAAGGACAGTGCTTTCCAAGTACGGTCTTGGGTATCCTAAAGCTGCTTACCAGAGTCCCGCAACATCTCTCAGGCAAATAGCAGAATTTCACTGCAGCTTCTTAACTAAGATGGAAGACAATGAAGGTTGTAAAAGTGATACTTTGATCTTCACTCAAAGCGTACAGGTAAATGAATAGTATAGCTACTGTACAATTTGACAATAACATTTTCATACAAATAAATGCCAATTTTGCTGTCATTTATTGCTGATTGAGGTAATACAAGAATTGTTCAGCCTTTCCAATTCATGAAGGCCTTTCCATTTGCAGTGCAGATTTTATTACATGGTGTCTGTTTGTAGCATTCTGGGAAAAAATTACATTAGCAGTGAAGAAATAGCTCTGGTTGGTCTGCCAAAGAGGACAGTCCAAACGGCACATAATGTAAACGCACTAATTGACACACGCTGTCCAAATGCTGATATATATGCTGAGATATATATATCTCAAGTCTTTATGACTTAGTGTTTGGATATAGGCTTAAACTGAAAAGTTTCAAATTGCGAAAACAAAATATGACCAGGTATTTCCAGTGCAACAAGACCCAGGTGGCTGTAAGCAAAAGGAGAAGTATTAGAGGCTTTGTTCCTAGCAATAAAAAGTTAACAACCCCATGCTTAGAAAAAACTATGCTTTTTTTCTTTTTTACAGTCAGAATAAAATAGATGGGCCCTGTGTATCCAGCAGCCATACGCGAAAAGGATAAAAAGGACAAATTCCCATTATCTTTAGCTAAGTAATCTGTACCATCTCTTCTTCCCTCCTCTCTCGCCTTAGTGATAAACTGTGGGGATCCAGGTGTTCCAGCTAATGGCATTCGTTACGGGGAGGACTTTGTGATTGGCCAGAACGTGTCCTTCCAGTGCCAGCCGGGATACGGCATGGAGGAGGACGGCTCGCCCGTGAGAACGTGCACCCACAACGGCACGTGGAACGGGAACATGCCCGTGTGCACAGGTAACCATGGAAGCCTCCCTGCGCCCCGCTGTCACGTTACACCATCAACGTAATGTATCCCGGAACCATTCCTCTCAAAACCCCCACCCCTGACACATTTCACGTAGGCCAGGGTGTATAGGGCATTACTATGTGTTGTTTTGCTACTTAATTATACGTTTACTGTATTATTATGGTAATGCCATAGCACCCTGTCCAGCTCTAACTCATAGATACAGAGTGCTCCTGCTTTCCCACACCTACTGAACACACTACTCACTACAGCAATATATTCTTGCAAGCCCAAGAGTCAGTTCTTGTACGGGAAATGTAATAAACAGTTCCTTTCAGATAACACAGGTACTCAACTCATAACTGACACAGTAGTTTGCCGTACACATAGCTCTCATTCTACTTACTGAAGGAACTGCATTGGCAAAAATAGTATCTCTATGTAAAATAGTATATCTGCAGTGTATGTTAGCTGGTGACTCAGTTAATGCATGTACAGGACGTGACACCCCCCCTAAGTAAGCAACGTGTAACTACAGGTACTTTCCTTGAGACCGATGGCTAGCTGCTAAAATCATCCCACAACACACTTTCTCCCTCTGCTCCCCATTGCCCCTCCACTCCTCTTCCCCCAGCGGTGACCTGCGCGGCTCCCCCTGCCATCAGTAACGGGGTACTGCAGGGCAGTGACTTTGAATGGGGCAGCAGCGTGAGCTACAGCTGTTCCCCGGGATACGAGCTCTCCTTCCCTGCGGTCCTAACCTGCGTGGCCAACGGCACCTGGAGCGGCATGCTGCCCCAGTGCTTGCGTAAGACCGCACACACACACATGAATATAGTAGCCTACATGTGAATGGTAATGTAGGCAACATTATGATGATGATTATGTATATAGCGCTTCTCAAGGACACGAAGACCAAATAGAAAAAGAGAAATATAGTGGGACAACACAAAGAAACATTTCTTCAGTAGGTTCTAGTCACTTCAAGGTGGGGTCAATGATTGTAAGATAATCCACTTTTTTATTAAATTCTACGAATATCTCCCCACGCTTTGCTGTTCTCTGTGCGCAAATGGGAACACTAAACAAAGTGGTGCAGTCCGCACCACACAACACTATCCGAGCCTTTGCAATTAATGTACAATTTGGGGAGGGGTGTAGCTTCTGAGGGAGCATCCTATGGCGGAGGTTTTGTTTTGATGAGTTCAAACATCAACAAGTTTTCTCCAGAATGTTACCTTTTTATAACACACACAAAAAACATTTTGTGGAATTTGTACTAATTATCAGTATGGCTTAATCTACATTTTAAGGAGCGGTAAGTGCAATTGTCAACTTCAGAATTCTGAAGAGTTCAACTAAAGCTAATAGATGCATGTGTGCGTGCGCATGTCTTCCTCTGCGTAGCCAAATTCTGCGGTGACCCGGGAACTCCAGTCGGCGGGTTCAGAGAAGGTCGGAGTTTCATCTACCAATCGGAAGTGTCCTTTAGCTGTTCCCCGCCTCTCATCCTGGTCGGCACCACAACCAGGCTCTGTGAGGCCGACGGCACTTGGAGCGGAACGCAGCCACGCTGTATTGGTGAGCGGGACCACATGACTGAGGCACGATATAACCATTGGTGTCCACAGGGAGAAGAGTAACCAGGAATACAGCATCTGTATTGTGGGTACCTTCTGTGAACTCTCTGAAGCAGCACTCATAATCATTTCCTAGATGGCTGCATAATCTGAAATGTATAAAGACCTTTTGGGGTCACACAATAGAGAAAAACATAAGAGAAAAGAGGTATTAGTAAAACACAGAATGTCATCGTTTTGGACGGAAGTGTAGTTTTTACAGTTCAAAATAGTTGTTTCATAATTCTGGAGATTCCAGACAATGATGGGTTACTCTATTGTGGAGTCTTAATTTTCGTCACTGCTCCAGAGACAATATATGCCAGTGTCACATGCCTTAATAGTTTTACATTGAAGTTGTAAAACCACAAAAAATAGACCCTTTAAGCCTAAAAAATGCAGACACTATCGACGGAAAATGTGTAGTAGCAGCATTATATATCTATCTCTATATCTATCTATATATATATATATATCTATATATATATATATCTATATATATATATATATAGATATCTAGATATATATCTATATATAGATATATAGATATATAGATATAATTAACTACACTGTGCTAAACGCTTGTAAGTCTGAAACCCCAAGGACACCTTGTTACAAACTTACTGAAGGCTTGCGAAGAATAGCACGTACATTTGACTTAAAAACACTGCTGCTATACCAGGGATTAGGAGCAGAATGTGAAGGAATATTCAACACACTTATCTAATAGTGTAGGTCCTGTTGGGTCGATTCACCACATGTGACATTTAAAGCACTGCTTCACATGTTCGACACCAAGCTGAATCTTAAGCATGGGGGTACGGCTGTGAATTGTAATGCACTGGACTTTTTAAGCGAGCAGACGAGATGTATCACTTGAGCCTTTACTTCTCGACTGCACTGGGTGAACAAATACATACTTGTACTGACTGAAGAGGCGTGTGTGTGTGGGTGGGCTTGGCATTTTAAAGTAGATGTTTTAAAAATCATTCAGTTGAATTTATTATAACACTAACATTAGAAAAGGTCCAACTCCCCCCCCAACCCTTTTAGCATAATTGGTTGAGGTGGAAAACTTTCATACTTGGGCAGGTATCCTGCTGAGACACACTCAAATGGACATGGGGGGTCATTGCTTTACTCTTCTGGTGTATGAAAACTGTGAATGACGTGTGTGTGTGCAGTTGTGCGTGTGTTTATGCATACATGCGTGTGTGTGTGTTAAGAATAAACAGCATCATCCGTGTGTGTAGTTGTGTGTGTAGTGGTGTGTGATGTGTATTAGTAGTATTAGTCACTAGTGGTGGAATTAGTTCTGAGCAGATGCAGCCTGCTCTTTAAATAAGGCTGATGAGGTGGTGGGCGGGGAAGGGGGGGGGTCGGAGGGACACTGAGAGAAGTGAAAGAGAGAGAGAGAGACAGCAGAAGCAAGCCAGAGAGAGAGAGAGGGAGGGCGAGTCTGTCATTTCGGAAGCTGTATTGAATCCAGCGCTCTGCGTCAAGATGTGCTCTACATGCTGATGACCTGCTGCACACGCACGCACATACAGCTGGGCCCGTCTTCGTTTTCTGACGTGGCACTACTGCCCCCTGCTGCCTGGCTGGGCTATATGTGCTGTTACCATGACAACAGAGAGAGAGAGCGAGAGAGGACATTCCACTGGTAAACATATAATTTTAGCTTTCTTCAGATTTACAGTACATAATTTTGTTGGTCTCCGCCAGGGCTGCGCTTTATCACCAATCCTGTTTGTGATATTCATGGACAGGATATCGAGCCGTAGTCGTGGTGGGGAG
>JAODUK010047645.1:0-19610 GCA_027564635.1 Typhlichthys eigenmanni
CACAAAATCGATCATCGACCTTCGGCCTAGGGTGCTCTGGTACCACGTACACTTATGAGCATCCTTATGTTCGAACACGGTGTTTGTTATAAACAGTCCATGACTAGCACAGAAGTCTAACAACAAACACCCGTTCGGGTTTAGATCCGGGAGGCCGTTCCTCCCAATCACACCTATCCAAGTGTCTCCATCATTGCCCACGTGCGCGTTGAAGAAATTGTAAAAACATAGATTAAACCGTTGCTTTGTTTGTCCTGGTCACTTTATTTGTAAAGTAAAAATTTGATTCTTCTCTAGACACTATTTATTTAGTACATAATTAAGCATAACACATAAGCAGACTGTGCATGTGAGAAAAAAAACGTGAAATAAATATCTTTCCTGCTGGCATTACAACCAGCGTTTATAGGTTAGAAAATAAGGTCAATATTTGTTTTTGCAGTCTTTGCTATACTTTTGTATAATATTACACAGTGAGTTTTGCCAACAGGTGCAACACTGACATTATTAGACATCTGATAGCTGATGTAAAGATATACATGAAAGATTACAGCATGACTGTCGGCCACAGTCTCAAGAGGAACTGTTTGGGAAATCTCACCACGAAGGCTAGATGCTTGTATAATGGCTGCCACTCAGAGAGCACTTTAGATTTGTGTGACACCCCGGCGGCCTTTAGTGGAAGAGAATACCAAGTGTGGCACCGTGAGACGGCAGATTGCATTTCTCCACATAACCCCATTGTGACCGGTGGACTAGGGGACTTTGTAGCTCCCCTGCTGGCAGTGCAGCAGATGATGAATGACGCTGTGCTGAACTAGTTTAAGAGGAGCATCGCACAATCGCTCATTTCAAAAGGCTCGGCTTCACATAGCCGGCCTGGGGAACAGCATGGAAAGTAATATCCATCAACAGCCAGCCAAGCGATAGCACTATCAGCAAACACAATTTAGACCTCAGGAACATTATTGTTTTTCTCCCGCTCCCCAGTTTGTCTCAGCACAACAATGAAGCGGCTGAGGGATGCTGCTTTGATGAATATGGTACTGCTGTCATGACATTATGAACCTCCTCATTACGGGACGAATTGAGTTTGGACAAGGAGACATTTTGCAGAGTGGAAAAAGAAGCTGACGCTATTTCTTGTTTCATGTGTTTCCTGAGTGTGTTTTTATGTGCCTTGTACTTTGGATGAAATTTGATGACATCTCTCAAGTGCAACCATCTGTTCATTTTCATATTCCTGCTTAACATAGTGTACCTAGAGTTCAACACACACGTACACACTCGCAGGTGAATGCCCACACAAATTTGGAGGTTTTACATCAACAGAGGTAATGTATTCATAGTCAGTTTTCCATATCTGTCTCATTTAGATGGTGCAGATGTTTCTGAAAACATAATTTCACAGTTGATGGACTTTTAGATGCTTGCTGCGCTCGTGCTATACCTCCATTTGTCATAGTTCTCAGTGATTTAATTTATCAAAACAGTATTCGTTACCCCATACTTAAAATCCTTTACTTGTTCGCATCTCTACAGTATGTGGAGGTCCTTGCAAGGTGCATTTGACTTCTAACAACTTTTGCAAACACAGTCAATGCTATCTACTTGTTAGTGTTTCCTTTGGTGTTCTACTAGCTTTACCTACATTACGTTTAAGGCATTTCTATGTGGAGAAAAGACAGGCGAGAGAGTGAGTGGGAGGGCGAGAGCATATGAGTGGAGCACAGAGGGAACAAATGGCGGTGTTGTAATCCACGCCTTGGCGGGAAAGTGCCTTGTTTGAACAGGAACACTTGGCAATCAAGAGCGTGGGTGATAACCGAGCACAAGGCAGAAACGGAACGTAATCGAATTCTCTCAAGGCCTGTGGGACACTGTACAGATAATATGCTGGAGAACGGGGGGTTTGGGGGGGGGTATACTCTTTACAATGCATACAGTGGTGGGGCTTTGCTGTAAGTGCACAACCACGTGGTTTAGAACCTCTTGCTCTAACACAGCAGGTAGTAACACACGCCATCGAGACAGTCTACGCCCAGGTACTTGCTTTTTTAACACTGCTTACCCAGAAGTCATTATTGTAGAGTCCCTCCATGTACACACAATCATTGCAGGACACAATACCTTTCCGCTTCATATTGCAAGCCCCTGCAATTTGCTGACCTTTTCATCTCAAGCCACCAGTAGTGCTGCACAAGAGACCCGCTATGCCAGAGCTGCCTCAATGGGCTCCCACCGGACCAATTATGGAGTGAGGGAAAATAAAAGGGTGGGGCCTCCTGCAGGCACCACTTCACACAGTTATTGATCTGGATCTGAGCTACCTCTACTGCCAAGGTGTACTGTGCCAAGGTATAAGGCGACATGTAAAATACATTAGCGTGAGCAATGGACTATCGCATGCTGCCAGGTGCCTGAAATCGAGATTATTGTATGCATCCAAAATCAATTACCTTCTAAAAATACTTTTTTGTTGTTTATTGTTCATAGTTGTTTGGCAATGTACTGTAAATGCACCCTAAAATGTGTTTGGTGAACTAAATAATAGTGTGACAAGACACATCAGTGCTGGTGTCATTGACACTAGTTACATTTTTATACAATCGTATGGCTTGAAAATGGCTGAACACGCCATCTCTTTTTAATATCATCCAAGGCTGACATACCAAGTATGATCGAATACTTAGTACGTCATGTCATTTAAAGAATGTTAATGAAGGGCCCCCCCCTCATCCCCTCCTCTCAGCTCCTTGTCTACTTTTTTTTAACATTCTCAAAATGCTGCAGTGGGTGGAGTCAATTACAAAAGAGAACCCTGTGAACAAGGTCAATGGTTCAGGAATTCACACAGTAGTAGCCTGCTAGCCCACAAGCATAGTAAATACTGCCATGTGTAATTCTGCATGTCACCAATGACGTCACCAAAACATAGATGCGGCTCTCAGGATTACATGCTTTAAAGGGACAGAAAATGTTATCATGAATCATTAGTCTGCATCAGCTCCATATGTCATACATATGAATTGTGATGGATTGCAGTTGAGGTGAACAAGACGCTTCTTCCAAAGCTACCTGAAAGGTATCACACTATCTCCATTGCTCTGACCACAGATAAGAGTCAGAATCCCCCAGGGCATCCAGCATGTCTGGGGCTCAAAATGGAGCCCCAAGCACTCAGAACACACTAACTTAAATTTTACAGTTATTACAGTGTAGTTCTCCACAAATGGCTTTGTTGTATTTCTTACCTGGGCCATAGAGATAAACTGTATTAATGAGTTGGGAGACACATACTAACCCTGTCCAAAAAACAAACACCACATACAATATGTGATTAACATGGTTGTCACATGCAGTGTACACAGCAAAGGTTACTAAATTGCACAAATGTGAAAAAAAGATTCAAAAAAACATAGTACAATTACAATATTGTGCATAGTATAATTACAACTATTGCAAATTGTTTATATGGATTGCATTTCTCATACCATGAATGATGTATAGTTATGTTGGCAATAACTAATGTTTTTGGATGCCAATGACATCCAAAAGCCTGAGATCCACCAAGAAAACAGTTACTCTCAGCCCCATTGGCTTATGTTCAGCTCCCTCTAACCAAGACAAATAGATCTTGGCATTATTATTGAGGGATGCTTCCTGTTAATGATAGTATCTTGATTAGGTAAAGTGTGCTCCCAATTTGCCATCTGCTGTAGTACTCTCATGACCAAGACGCCAAGATAAAATAAAAGCAGGCAGGTATTGCACAGTATAGGTCAGGTCCAGTCACTCAGAGGTGCACAATAATGCATAATCATCACAGAATTCAAGGGCAACACACATTTTCCATTTCACTATTCTAACATGATATTGCAAATAACAACACTCACTGTATATAATGACTTAATACATTCTACTTAATATTTAATATGTGATGTGCTAAATTAGCCCTGATGATGTTATTAGCCTGTTCACAGAATGTGCTTATGACCTATTCAGTTGTTATTGTATATCAATTTCGATAAAAGTGTCAGATAAATGCTGTAACTGACATATTTTGTTTTTAAATAATTAGTTAAATTTTTGGAAGATATTGACAACCAACTTTTAAATTGTTATAAAGTTGAAAGTAGTCTTTCCAATAAATAATGTTGTTTTAAATGGTTAATTGCTACTTTTTTTCAGATGAACTTAAAGGTTTTTGCATATGAACTCTTCAAATATTTATACAAATAATATTATGAACCATTAGTGTATTATGTGCAAATGATGCCAGGGACTTCGTACTGTTTGATGAATTTTGCAAGCATTGCTTTAAATGCTGACTTTTCCACTGTGTGCACTGGGGGAAGACATTGCAGTGATGAATCTTTGAATTATTCCACAGATCGGCTGAGTTTTCTCTTTTTCCAGTAACATCATTAATACTGTTGGCAGCTGGCCTTGGCAGCATTTATCAGTTCTCCAGTTGTTTGATTTGAATACAAAATTATTCCAGATGGCTGAAGAGACAAGCTCCACGTTGTTCTATTTTTTTTTTATTTTTGTGCCTTCTAATGTGGCTGACCAATAGTCAGACCTATTGGTCGTAGGTCAGCAATGCCAAGCCCCCTATGTCATATGAGCAGACAAATTGGCCTGAATGTTGAGGAAAGACAGACATTGGCTACACATATTTGACCCTCACATCTTATAATATGCTTTCTCAGACCAAAGCGTAGCATGCAGCATGTATGGCATGCTATCTTCCTGCTGAAAAGGCTCAGCCAAGTCCCCTCCCCCGGCTCTCAGAGAACAACAGAACAGAGGCATTTCTACTCCATGAGAACCAGTGGCCTGCAGAGGAGGTAACCCCTGCCCTTTTTATTCTGTAGTAAGTTAATAAAAAAAGCTTTATTTTTACCCTCAAATCACACATCAGTGGGGCAACAGTGGAACCTCTCGCTCATGCATTCAACAGTAAACATGCACACTTGAGAGAGCATTCTGCACACACACACATACACACACACACACACACACATATACAGTTACCCTATACAATATGTTATCGTTTTTGTGAAATTACTTGTTTCCCCCCAAAGACACATAAACTATAGCATATGATCTCCAGCATGTTGTATCTATAATAGTGTTAAATTGTCTGTTTGTGCCATTTTAATTAATGCCATTTTCAGTTGGACATAACAGAAGTCTTCCCTGGGCATGTACTCTGGGAAGGCCACATAGAAGCGCATTGCAGTGTCCTCATGAAGCCTCCTTTTCTTTATCATATTGCTGCACTGGGAAAATGGATTTTGGCCAGTTGCCTTGTCAGCTCTCTCTTAGCTCCCACTGGGGACAAACTCAATCACAAAATGCGGAAATTAATATTAAAGAGGCCCCCTTTTTTAAGTAAATTTTAGTATATTGTGATAATTATCAGAGTGCATTGTAATATTAAAGTGTGGGGGCATTTCATCTGTTTGTAGATGTCAAGAAGGTTTACTTTTAATTTGCATTCATTTTTGCCTGTTAGGTAATGAAGTGAAGTGGTTTTTTTTTCTCAACCAGTGGCTCCTGCATATAGCCAAGACGACAAAAATGAAGAGTCAGCATTTTGCATGTGTGTGACCTCTGATAATATGTTTACTGATGATTGATGCTATTGAAGGCTCACTTGATTGCACACAGTAAAATGTCACTCGAGCAATTTAACAAACATAGAGAAATTATTCAGTATGACTGTATTTTAAATGTTAGATACATTCCACTGGATACATGATTAATTGAATAGTACTTCCCACAAAACTGATCAAGCATGAATTGTCAGTGTCAGATTTTATTTGGAGAGGAAAGCAGCAAAATCCTCGCATCATTCCGGTCATTAATTTTTACAGACATGACCGTTTATAAGGAGTTGAGGTTAGTGGCAGGTGCAGCACTGCACCTACTGTACTACTTTAAAAGTAAAATAAAGAAATAGTATAAATAAAAAATATTATGTTGCTCCTCGTCAGTAATTACACCTTATTCAGAGAATAATTTAATGGAAGGATTATAAAAAAGTTCATCCATTTTGAACCTTGGCTTTGTTTGCCAGAGGATCAAGCCCTTTAACAGTGCAGCAAGCAGCATTGGTTTTGTCTATCTTGGTTAAATTATCATTAGAGAGCTACAGCTAGCCAATTTAATTAAAATTCCTGCGCCAAAACATCTGTTCTGCTTGGCTGTATTCAGCCTCCCCACCCCCAAACTGAACCAATCGGATTCTACGCTTTTCCTAATTGTCCCCTACCATTCAACAATCATGGGTGTGTGCACAGAAGTGATGGCTTCTTGAAGACCAACAGCAGAGATCCGAATACACGACAACGCTGCAAGCAAAGGCCAATATACTCACAGCAATAGAAAGAAGAAATGGCACAATAAGAAAAGTATTCAGTGGCATCTATATTCAATAGTGTATCTTTGGGACTAGGCACTGGCACAGAAATCCAACACCAGCTATAGTTTTCTTGCCAAATTTGTGTGTTGTCTAAAATGGCCATTGAGAGAAAGCAAAGAGGTTGGGCTTCGTTTTAATGTGCACAACCTGCATATTCTTGCGTAACTCGCAAATGTTGACTAGACCTTTTTAATTTACTGATAAACAGTAAATATAGTCTGTCAATCTATCCCTGCCAGTCGTGACAACACGAAGGAGTAGCCTATACATGCTTCCAAAAATAATGCCTAATTGACTGTGCATCACTGGGCACTGCCTGAGCACAGCTCTGCTTACGCTAAACTTAGAGAGAGGGCTGCAGTGCTTGCTCTTGAATATGCATGGACAGCCGCAAACAAACAACCAAAAATATCTTTAATTTGCATGGAGCGGTTGCTGCCTCTCGTGAGTGAGCAAAACGCTCTCATTGAATATCTTATAGGAATTATACTGCTTTGTGTTGAGAGTCAATGATATTTCACCGCTCTCTGTGGACATGGCCATTTTAATTCACGCCGAACCTGTTCCAGGTGACATTTACAATAACACATAGCGTTTCGTTTTACTTTTCCCCACCAGCTGTCAGACCAGCAGCTTTCCCTGGCCGTGCGGGGGTAGGGGGGAGACAAATCCACCATCCTGTCAAGATGACAGCCGCCAATGTGAGAAAAAGGAGAAGTGAAAGGTCTGTCAGGGTCAGTCAAATTATTCCTCCCGTTTCTGACGCACTTTGTAGCAGATTAGATAAGCCGCCCGCACGTGCACCCGCCTCGTTGTCCTGGAAACACTCGCGGGGTCGTGATTGATGGAAAAGTGCAGGCGCTAGACTAATGTCAACACTTGTTGGCCGACGGAGGGCTCCATCAGTGGCACAGTTAACACAGGTCCTCAATCCGTTGCGGGGAGACCGCAGCCATGAAGCGGGCTTCCGAACAAATGTCACAGGTGTCAGTCAGTCTTCCGTGCGTTTTCATTGTGTCAAGTGTTGCGGAGTTCAGCCAACAACTCATAGACAGTGGCAGAGGGAAGGAAAGTGGGGATGTTAAAGGGGAGGAGTTGTTAAGCCTCCGCTGTGACATTTTTGAAAATGCATGTTTTCTTGTTGGCAAACAGCGCTCTTTGTCGCTCATCCTGCCCTCTGAGACCTCACATGTCTACATTATTGTCAGCGAGTCGAGCTAGCACTAACAGTTTGTTTGATACATACAGTATGTACAGAGGTAATGGTACTGCAACAATTTAAGTAAATATCCATATATGGTTGATGTATAGTCATATTGCTTGTTTGAGGTGAAGCATCCAATACTGGAGAACTGGACTAGCCTTGTGAGACCATCCTGATCTATAGAGCTCCAATTTCTTTGTCGTTCGTTGTTTGATTGTTTGTTGAAAACAATCAGGCCAATTAGCCGCTATCTTAAATTTGAAGATGACGACACCAGCGCACATCGTACGTTTGTGTTTCTATCTGATTATAAACAGTTTGATTGGATGAAGACATGTAGTGTAGGCTATTAGCAGCTTTATATGTTTTTGAATTGAGGGGCTCCAGGTTTAAATTTGCAGCAAAGTCAAACTGTAGCTTGCGAGATAAGCATGGTTCACATGGCTCCAACTTGACTTAAATGAGAATCAATTTGAGTCTCTTAGCCTCTTTGAGATTCTTTATCCCCTCCCACCAAAATAATGTACTGAATTAATGCTTTTGAATTCACAGTCAAAGATGCAACAACTTGCATCTGATTGGTTAAGACTGGGGTGGAGCGCTGATATTTGAATTAACATGAATATAGAGTCAAAGAGAACAGAGTGAACAGATGTTTTCTCTCTTGATTTATTGATAACTGACAGTGTGTCAATGGAATTTAAAATAATTAGGCTGTAGAAAAGAAAATTTGCCTGCTGCACCGTGGAAATGTATTTTCCATGACTGATGTTACAGTTATCATTGACGATTATTAGAGCTGAAGAAAGAAGATTGTGTCATTATCATACATCAAAAATGAACAGATATGGTTTAGAGCTCAGAACAACCAAAAATGTAGTGGAATTGGACCTCTCCCCATCCCTTTCCTCTCTCTCTCTCTCTCTCTCTCTCTCTCTCTCTTTCTCTCTCTGTCTCTAACTATATCTCTCTCTCTCCTGTCAGAGCTGTGCTCAATGGATATGAGTCTCATATCCATTACATGGCTCCACTCCTGTGATAAATCTATCTGTCAGCAAGACATCATAATCAAATTGTTGCAGAGGTCATTTAACATTGCAGAGGAGGGACTTCACTTTAGCCCTTGGAAGATCCCGCTCAAATACAATTTATGTGTCAGAGATGAATTGTAGAATAAAACATTTATGGAGAAAATTAACTGTCGTGCCGACTGAAATAGCCTTATTATGACCAACCATGTCACTCTATCTGCTAATCTGCATCATTGGCATTTAGTTGCATAGTCCCCGTACTTGTCTGAGACTTACATAATCCATCTTTCAAATTTGTATGGTAAAGCTGAGGTGGGACAATGATTCGGCATTCTGCATATTCTACACGTTAAATATTTGTTTTATATTCATATTTCCCCCATAACTTTGTCACACTTCACTTTCAATTAATACCACTCATGTTAATACTGTATGCATGTCAGTATGTTAACAGTATTGATGCAGCTAACTATGTACTTCATCACACATGCATGCAAATTATATTTCACTGAATAATAAAAACAATAAACCATCTTTCTGCTTAGCCCCAGTGTAATTTTCGATGTAGAATATTCTCACATTTAATATTAATACTCACACAGTATGCAGTATAAGTACAGAGTACCACACTATACAGGATGTTGAAGTCTGTGTACTAAGACTACCCTAAATAAGGTTAAGATATCTGCCAATAAAATCTACTGCAGGCAACATCAGACCATTTAGCATGCATTTTTAACAACAGATATTGGTATATTGGTGTTTTGGACTTTATTATTATTATTATTATTATTTATTATATCAGGACGCTGAGCAGATATGTGTGGCAGGTGATTTGTATGAATCTCACATCAGCGATTAGGTTTAGTGATTGTAATTATACCTTAGAAAGTGATAATGATTTGTTTCCTTTGCATGTTATTCAAGTCAGTTAATTGTTTTCAAATAGGTTACATTTTCATTTCACTTTTGAAGGGGCTTAACTCAATAATCTAAATTTGTCCAAGGGCAAGTATAGATTTATATCATATCCACTTCCTTCCTTATTATGCCAGTATTGGTATTTCTGCATGCACAGCCACAATACCCAGGCCATTCATTCCAGCTACAGTATAAAACAGTTCACCGTTGAAGAGCCTCAGTGAGGCAGTTGTGTTAGACTGTATTGTTTGCTCATTCATGTGGCCCAAAGTTACAAAATATACATCTCACTTTAAATCAACACTAAGCATATTTTCTGAAATATCACTAATATTACAAGATATACACCCCCTGCATTCTTGCAAATATACAGCAGTACAGTATAACATTATTTAATGGGTCTTATTCGTGCGTGACTGCGATATCAACATCAAGGCGTGTGTCATAGTTGTTTGTGAAGTGGAATAAACATTTACAAATTAATAATTGATTGTATCTGTATTATTGGGTAATGGATAGGAAAATATGCATGTTGGTGGTTCTTCAAAGACTGTCTGGCATACCTAATGCATAAGTAATGCTCCACACTTTCAAGTGTAAAGTCCCACTTTTGCCTCAGGTATTTTAGAGTCTTGTGTGGTCATATCCGGCACTCTCGCAAACACAGAGAATCTGAATTAACTAAAGGGAGGAAACAAAATGCAATTACACATCAAAAGCATTTCATCAGACGATGGTGAGAGAATTGGATCACACTGAAGCAAGGCAACTCCTATTTCTCCACTACAGTGTTACATATTAGCCAGTTGTGTGAACTTCCTGGACACAGCCATCACCCAAACAGTACAACTTTCCTAAACATCCCACATCCTACTCTTCGCTTCTGTCCCACTCTTGGCCTGAGAGCAGGTGAGCAGGTATGGTGTGCTGTGATGATGGAAATGTAATTCTGCTGAGGAGATTAGATTCAGGCTGCTCGACCCTGAGGCAAAGCTTAGCTCACGTGTCACATCTGTTTAGACATTAATTGGCTCCAGTGGTTAAAGATGTCTATTTCCTACAACAGAGCAACTCTTAGGAAGATAAGAGAATAATAAATAAATGAAGCAGGGACTTTTCTTAATCAATGTTTTCCTTAAGGCCAAACAAGGTGAAACAGAAAGCAATCAACTGCCCACTGCAGGTACATAGGGGTTGGTGCTACAGGCCCTGTATCACACTGGTCCTCAAAGTGGTGAATACAAGATGATTTTCAGATTGAAATTGAAGGAACATTTTCTGTTCGTTTTCTAGTATTTTTCCATTTTGTTTCTTTCTGTGTTGTATTTGATGGTCTTATTTCAATTTTTTTCAGACTGGTGTTTAGTGTTTGTGTGCTAAATTACTTTTCCAACCCAACCCCCATGATGTGTGCATAAAAGTGTCTGTGCCTGCATCTGTGCTTATGCTGTAAAAATAATAGATTGAACAGGCCATGTCAGAATTGAAATGAACATTGACTGCTGTCAAGTCATGATTGGTCTGGCTCCTGATGGAATTTGTTGCGATCCAGCTGCTATAGTATTTATTTATTTCAACAAAGCACAAAGCTCCTGTCATTCTGTGCACACAATTTAAATAAGGTATTCTTGTGAATAAAATGAAAATAAAAATGTAATTCCATAAATTAGGCACAGTGTATGCATTGCATGTATGTACTGTATGTGTGTGTGTATATATATATATATATATAGATGTCCTCTCTCTCTCTCTCTCTCTCTCTCTCTCTCTCACACGCACACACACACACACACACACACCGCACCGAACACATCGCACAGCACATGCAGATACCCTTACAATACTCTTTGGGGATCTATTACTGCTGTAAAAGAATATCTGTCTGGTCATCATTATAAAAAGGCCAGCTGGGACCAGTATCAACCCTAATTTAATTCTAATAACTAACAAAAATAGCACCCAAGTGAGTCCATGTGTGACCTATGGCCATGCTTGTACCTCATTATGGTCATTATTATGCTGAAGATGTTTTAATGTGGTGCCATGTAACATGACTTTCTATTAAAGAGCACAGTGCCTGCTTCCATAATCACAGTGGACATTAATACTCGGAGTTACATGCATATTAAATAATTACATTAGGCAAATTCAATCAAATTGGCACAATCTCCCTATGTGGTCTATTACTTGTTAAGGTACAGTAATAGCACGATAATGAATGTTTTTGCAATAATATAAATAACCGTTAATTCTATCAATTTAGCTCCAATTGTTATTCAGCTGTTGCTGATTGCACACATGAAACAAAGGGTAGAAATGTATTTTGTCTTGCCGGTAAGAAACACAAAAATGAACTAATCCTATTTATTTGTTTACATGCACAAGGTGTGACCTACAGTACAAAGACAGCAGATAGCCCTTCCATCTTTATTTAAATGATGCACAGAATGGTGGTAGAGGAACAGGGAAACAGCTTTACCAGCAGCAAACAATAAAAATGAAGAGCAAGACGGTTAAAAAAAAATGGAGTTAGTCACAATTCAGTCCATTTAATTTAAACTATCAGTGGTTGGAGAACAAATGTTTCTCGGTAGCAAGATAATGGAAAAGCGTTTCAGAGCCAGCTAGAGATGTAAGATAAGATGAGGTGATGACCTAAGACTAGCCTGGCACACACATGCCTATAATGAGGCCCAGATCACCACTAACTTGTCCCCACCATATGTGGCTATAATGAGAGGCAGACCTATAGGCCAGCTATGATCCTCTTTATTAGGAACCAAGACAGAGAAAGAGAGGTAAGGCTATAACGAGCAAGAGAGTGACTTCAAATTTGTTTGAATATGCCCTCAATGTATTTCATGGATTGTGTTTGGAAGCAACAATTACATTAGAGAGCAACTGGCATGCAAGACCCATGTAATAATTGCACTTGGTTTCAGTGTGTGGATGCATCCACGTGCACACAAGCACATGCACACACACACACACACACACACACACACACACACATACACAGCACAGACATAACTGCAAACAACAAAGCCACTGCCACAAACAACTGTGACTTAGTTTATCTCTATTTCTGCCAGAAAAGCAGAAAATTACTGCAGGGGAAAAAAGCTACACCATTAAAAGTTCCCTTGTGGCTAAAATATGAAAAACATAAATACGTCGTCATTAATGTACAGACCCCAAGAACTGGCTAGCATCTCTCCACTCTGCTAGGCATCTGGTTGACATCATTAAGACATAATTACAGACAAAATGGCCAAAAAGATACAAGCAGCTCAGATATTGAGGACATTTAAAACCAAAAAGCACTAAAGCATTGCTATGCTTTGGAAGTTTTTGAGAATTTTGTGACATATCAAACTGAAAAAGTATGTATATTTCTTGATATCATTTATCACAGTTATTTATTGAATTACTGATGATTATTGCAAAAGCAGGTGTGAGGAATAAAACAGTTCTCAGCTAATGTAATACCAGCAACAGATTAAATTCTTATAGGATGTTCTAGCAACTTGTATGATGTGGCTTCAATGTAGCTCCCCTTGGATTATTGTGTTATGACAGCATTTCAGATGGTTCTATCTACTAGACAGCTGAGGATGCCAGGGCTCAGTAGGGGTGGGATACTTCTCAACTATCACAGAACACAATCAACTGCTTGTCAGTAGATGCTTTGATGGATCAAAATAGTACTAATATTTACAGCATCCTGGCATGAAAGCACAAAATGGATGTTCTGACTGCATGATCAAATACAGTATGTTCAATCAGTGTTGTGATATTGCGATGTTGTACTGTAACTCTTGACTGTAGCTTCCTTACCCGTGTGTGTTCAGGAGAAAAGACACTGGCTTTGGAACAAAATATTATTGGTTGCTGTACACATTACAAAGACAGATATTATGACTTTAATGGGTCACATTTATCACACAGACAGTGGGGTATTGGGACTAGGGTACAGTGCATTATTGTATTTGAATGGCATCACTGCATTCAAAATGATACATTTATTGGGCAGAGCATTCACATACTTAGACTCCATCCATCACCCCACTCACTCTATATGCACTCTTATGGCTGTCAGTCTATCCTACAGTGTCACAAATGGAGTGGGATTTGGGCTTTGTTGGGAGGAAGGATAACGTTTGCTAGCTAGCTAAGTAGATAGCACTATATCCCAGCATCTCTTTTTCTATAATCCCAATCTACAGCAAATCATACACAGCAAATTTCATTGTATCCGGTGATAGGATCGAAGAGAGCTCTTTAAATTTAGAAATTACAATTTCAAACAATAAAGACAACATTGCTCGAGTGCGCGTTGAAATTTGAACAAAGTATCAAATAAAATCAAAACAAAATGTAAAGGTGCATTTTACAGAAACATGAACGTCAAAATAATGCTGGAAATGACAGTCATGGAGCAGTGAGGTAGCATGTCCTGTAAATGACATCTTATGTTTGAGGGGACCCTAATAATACCACTGCAGCAATGCCAGTATACAATATGACAGCTCTGCTTCACAGTGAAATTAGCATGCTCCATATACAAAGCAATGCGTGGTGTAATTGACATTTTGACTGCAGTGTAATAGCCATAGTCATTTCCCTGGGAGAAAAGTCAATGGCACACAGACAAGCAGCTGGCTGCCTTAACAGGCTTGTGAAGGTGGCACAGAGCATAAGGTGATGCTGTAATTATTACAACACCCAACGGGAATGCATAAACTCCATCAAACGTGGATTTGACAACAGAGGTTTCTTACCTCTGACATGTTTGAATTTTAACTTATTACTCACTCCAGAAGCAAACAAGGGTAACTCCATCTCTTAAAATGATTTATTTCGATTTTTAACACAATTTCCAGTCTGAAAATGCAAACTATCGGTTGACGAATAGTGATAAGAAGGGCTATATTTCTATTCTGCATACAGGCTATCTTTTTTATTGCAATTCCATTAGGGGCCTATGTGATTCAACCTTTGCTCTGGTTGTGGGGGCATTAACCTTTGTTCTGTCATCTTATTTAGAGACTCACACAGTTGAATGGCATCCTCTAGAGGATGGGGTGTTATAGCAGTGTGTGTGTGTGTGTGTGTGTGTATGTGTGTGTGTGTGTGTGTGTGGGGGGGGTGTCATTACACCGCAAAGGTCTGGTGCGTGAATGCAGCCGCGTGTCTTGTTAAACAACACAAGACGAGAGACAGGGAGAGGGGGGAGATGCCTGAGAAGTGGGTGAGCGGTGAAGGAGCTAGCGAGAGCACATTAGATGCCTGTGGCCAATACTCTCCTCTTTAAAGCAGGGAAATGAAATGAGAGAGGTGATGGAGGGGAGATGCTCTGGGTCTGCGCAGGCTCCGCCGGCTTCTTATCGCTGGCAGCAGCCGGTGGCCAGAGGTGGCCCCCCGCCTAGGTGAGCACCACACAGCAAGCACAGTATGAGAAACGCATGACACCACTGGCCTAGCTCGCCGCTCCCGCAAGGCAGAGTCTTGTGAGTATGCGTTACGTTTGACAGCTGCAGCCAAAAGTAGCGCATTGCGAAGGTCAAAGGTTAATTGCCTTCGCAGTGGTCCCTGGGGTGGACTTTGGTTTCCGCAGCAGCATTGCATTTATTTTACAAGGATTCCAGTTGCACCCCCTGTGTGGTATGTGCTGACATATAATTCCTGCAACATTTATTGATATTTTTTTTATTTTAACAATCTGAAACTAGGTTGAAGGTGAGTTTTGACAGAAATGTATGTGCTGATTGATTATTCGTATAGTAGCTATGGATAGGGATTTACATAAAACACAATACATCACATTTACAGATTTACTGCAGAATAAAAAAAGACTGCATTGCATTTGCAAATTATTTGTATGCCATCATCTTTGTGCTAAAAGAAGCTGCACTACCAGTGAGTGGACTGGTTGCCATAGCACCCATGTTTTAATAATTCTGATAATGGGGCATAACTTTGAACTGGATGGATTTATTAGATTTATTTTTATACTTTTCAGTTAAATTAACAGCAAACGAGCCCAAATTGTAAACTGGACTGATATCAGCAATAGCCTACAAAATAGGCTGTTGAAAATGAGCAAAGGTGTACTTCAGAAAAAGCCTCACTATGCCAAGCACATGATATTATTAAACTCTATAAATCATAGAAACATGCAAACCCATTTCAGTTCGATATGTGTTTTCAGCAAGGGGACACTTGATTGGGTCACATTGACCTGTCGCCTCCAGCTGCTAATATATTCTTCAAGGTAACTATATAAAAGTGTCATTTTCCATATAGAGGGTAAGGTATTTCTACTGACACTTTAATGCAGAGCCTTATAGGCTGGAGTAAAACAGGCTAGTAAAATAAATGCTGTGTCATTCTTTTAAACTATAATGGCTTATTTTTTTTTCTTCCCCACACATGATAACTTTTCCAGAATACACCTCTGGATACTGCTGATGAGAAGGCAACCTGTATGTTGGTGAATTATGTGCTTATTACAATCACATTTATTTGGCTCAAGTCTTAAAATTCCTCATGGGACCCTTAAAGACAAGTGCTTTGGGCAGGTCTCATCGCTGTCTTCATATGCTGCACAACCACTCTCCATATCTGTCTTTACAGAAAATCAATTTGCACCCTTCCGAATGAACTGTGGCCAATTTCCATGGATATGTTTATTTCATTCACTCCAAATAAGATTATGGACGACTGAGTGACCCTGAAAATATCCGTGGAAAATCAATTTCTTGATTCATGACAGCGTGTATATTGCTCATAAGTTGGGCCTTCATTTTCTCTTTGCTAGGGAAATCATTTTCAGTTATTCAGTACAGATGACTAAGAGCATTTGTCCCCTTTCAACATGGTTATTACTTTCATTCCAAACTTTTCAAAATATGATGTTGTAAGCAAAAAAAAAAGTCCCTGGAAAAAGTACTCTATATTCTACCTGATGTCAATATCCCATTAAAACACAATGCATACCTGCTTGTTTGTATTGATGCCTTGTGTGTGTGTTGTAATCTTGAATCCCCTTTGTGGTTGAGACAGTGCTATATAACTTTTATTTCTGTACACACACACACACACACACACACACACACACACACACGCACACGCACACGCACACGCACACACAATCACACACGCACACACGCACACACACACGCACACAAACACAAACACACACACCAACAACATGCATTTTTGTGAACATGCTGTATGTATTGTCACCTTAGACTAAGAATGGTTCAAAAGACCCTTCATGAAAAATCATATCAGAGGCAGGGCACGCTGGGGAGCGCCTGGTGGCTGGGTTTGCCACGGAGCCCAGACGGGCACGGCCAGAACATGTTACATGGCACTATTCTCCACTTCATCCTATGAGCCCACCACTCGTGGGAGCACCCGAGCTTTGTCAGTGCAACAGTTTTCAGCCTTCCTGGAGACCTTGAATGGAGTCTTGTATGGGGCTCCAGTAGGGAACTCCATAGTTCTATTGGGAGATTTCAACATGCGAAATGATGTAGATACCTGGAGAGTAGCGATTGGGAGGAACGGCCTACCTGATCTAAACCTGAGCGGGCATTTGTTGTTAGACTTTTGTGCTAGTTATGGTCTATAACAAACACCATGTTTAAAGATAAGGATGCTTATAAGTGTACGTGGTACACAGAGCACCCTAAGCCAAAGGTCGAAGATCGATTTTGTGATTATCTGATCTGAGGCTGCATGTTTTGGACACTTAGATGAAGATAGGGACAGAGCTGTCAACTGATCACCATCTGGTGGTGAATTGGGTCAAAGGGTGGGGGACTCTGGACAGACCTGGTAAGCCCAAACGGGTAGTGCGGGTGAACTGGGAACATCTGGAGGAGGCCCCTACCCATGAGATCTTCAACTAACACTTCCGGCGGAGCTTCTTTGGCATCCCTGTGGAGGTTGGGGACATTGAACCTGAGTGGGCAATGTGCCTCAAGGGGTGGTAACCCTCGAACATCATGGTGGACACCGGTGGTCAGGGAAGTTGTCCAACTGAAGTAGGAGGCCTTTCAGGATATGTTATCCCAGAGGACTACATAGAAGGCTGCAAGGGACCGACGGGCCCAAAGGGCTGCAGCCTCTGCTGTGAAAGAGGCAAAACAGCAGGTGCGGGATAAGTTCGGAGAAGACATGGAGAAGCACTTTTGGTCGGCACCAAGGTGTTTCTGGAAAACCATCCTCCACCTCAGGAGGGGGAAATGGGGAACCATCCAATCTGTGTATGTAAGGATGGGACGCTTTTGACCTCAACTGAGAAGGTAATTGGGCGGTGGAAAGAACACTTTGAAGAACTCCTGAATCCACCACAATTACCACAATCCAACACACTCTCTGTGGTAGAGGCAGAGCTGGAGGTTTATAGGAGATTATCGTCATTTACTCATATAGTCACTGAGGTAGTCAAACAACTATGCAGTGGCAAAACATTGGGGATTGTTGAGATCTGTCCAGAAATGCTGAAATCTCTAGGTGTGGAGGGTATTTCTTGTATGACACGCCTCTTTAACATTGTGTGGAAGTCTGGGACAGCGCCCAAGGAGTGGCAGACCGGGTTGGTGGTTTCCCTGTGCAAAAAGGGGTACCAGAGAGTGTGCGCCAATTATAGGGTATCACATTTTTCAGCCTCCCTGGTTAAATCTACTCTAATGTGCTTTAAATGCGGTTTCTGTCCTGGTCTCTACTGGCCTGGCCTTTTCTCTCGCAAGGATCCTGGAGGGGGCCTGGGAGTGTGTACTTCCGTTCTACGTGTGTTTTTTGTGAAGCGGCTGGGATGAGGATTAGCACCGCTAAATCTGAGTCTATGGTTCTCAGCAGGTAAAGGATGGAATTAATACTCCGGGTAGAGAACGAGTCTTTACCCCAAATGAAAGAGTTCAAGTACCTCAGGGTCTTGTTTGTGAGTGAGGGGACATTGGAGCGGGAGATTGGCCAGAGATTCAGAGCAGCGGGAGCGGTATTACAATCACTTTACCACACCGTTGTAATGAAAAGAGAGCTGAGCCGAAAGGCAAAGCTCTCGATCTACCAGGCAATTTTGGTTCCCACCCTCACCTATGGTCATGAAGGGTGGGACATGACCGAAAGAATGAGATCACGGGTACAAGCGGCCGAAATGGGCTTTCTCAGGAGGGTGGCGGGCGCATTTCTATTGACTGTGAGATAATATTTCATGATGATGACAATACGGTAGTCGCATAACCAAATGTTTGTGAAAACAGCGTGAAACATTTCTTGGCAACACAGGATATAACATGGTGCGTACATTAATAATTATGTCACCACTATGTATGAATGAACTGACCATTTTGTGTAATCACCATTGGCACACCTGTACGGTGGAGTGATACAGCACTTGTAAAACATCCCACTGCTCCTATTGTGACATATTGGCACCCATGAATTGCCTTTGCCCAGTCACTCAACCATTGGATTTCATTGCAATATTTATTTGAATGAATTCTATTTAGTCTTAAAATGTTACCGGTACACATGTAGTATATATTATGTGAAATATAGTGCACTTGGCAAACTCTTTTTTTGTAAGGATTAATAATAAACTCTCCTCCATAATCCATATAACTATAAAATGGTTGAAATGTAATGTCTGGGTGTTTTTATGTTTTAGGGAGACTGCCTGTCAAATCTTATCTCATTTAATGACTTGGGGCTGAGTTTGATTCACTCTGCCTCTGGCTATGCAGAGGGTGAAACATACTCCCACTATGCAACAGTGTGAGTCAGAAACCTGATGATAACTCAGCTGTATGAAGTGCCAACACCTCAGGCCTTGTATTCTGTTTCACTCAGAATTACAGCACACTTTATCAACCCTTGAGTCTGTGTTTTCAATAAATGAATTATACATCAATATAGTATAAATTCATTAACCCCTTGTCCATAGTCGTAACAACCCACAGTTCCAGTGTTTCTCAAAAACAACACATAAACAAGCATAAACAAGTAT
>JAODUK010047654.1:0-19608 GCA_027564635.1 Typhlichthys eigenmanni
ACCCCCCCCCCCCCCCCCCCCCCCCCCGGCCTACCCTCTGAGTTTTCATAGACGGCTCTGTAAAGGGGCCCTTCTTCCTGGGCTCAGGGCCCGCAGCCAGGTCTTAGGAGTAGGGCCACAGCAGCTCTCATTTCTGACCCAAATCATGGACAGAGCGCTTCCGTTAGCCTGACCACAAAAGCACAGTGGACGTGCTTGTTATCGGCTCTGCCGTTAATATTAACAGGGTTTGGTACATTAAGGGAAACAGTACATAGTAGATCTGTGAAACATGTCATATGTGTGAACTTATTTATCGTTATTTCTCTGTTTTTTTGGCCCAGCAACATAACAAAAACAAACAAGTTGACTACGCAGCATGGGTCCAAGTGAGTAATTAATCATAAAAACTGTCAGAGAAGACACTGGTTCAAAAGCACTGCCTCATTCATAAATACCAGGCTGGGTTATTGCTGAGCTTGTTTGCATACGCATAAAGAGGAAGCATTCTTTAAAACTGAAAAAGAAATGTTTGCATGGCGTGTGGCGTGTGACTAGAATAATATTCTTCAGAAGGACCTTTTTATATAGCGTCTATTGATCTTATTAAATGTATTAAATACAAAGGTTTGAATGCAGAGAGAAATATGAAGTGTATGTGGCGTTAAGTTGAAGCAGGCAGTGGAAGTTATTGGGATGATTTGAACAATAAAGGGCTTTTTTCCTAGCTTAAATTAATTTAGCCGCGAGATGTGAACAACAATCCATCTGGCATGTCAGGTTACTTTTTTCCCCCATGCCACTGAGGTATTAAAAGTAGTCTACTATATGGCCATATTGGAGAACTGCATGATGTGACGTGATCAAATAATATGAAAAGGCAATACAATTTTGGTGAACACAATTTGCACACCTGCAGATGGATACTGTATATTTCAACCTCTAGAGGGCAGACCAGACCAGTAACCGCTAATACAGTTTTTAATACTGTAACACATATATTCAGTACTGTTGTTATAATTATTTACAAATACATATAATTTAGATATATACATACGTTTTTGCATATGGTATTGTATATGGTATATTGCCTATCATAATATACCTTGAGCTATTGTGTGTTGTTTGGTTTGTATAGTGATAGTCCAGCTGTTGGGGAAAGTATTACATCATCTTAATAAATGGAAAAGCATTTAAAGAGCATTTCATCCTGTGAGGAGGAAAGATGAAAGGCACACCTGATATCCAACATCCCTTATGTGTAATCTTAAGGGACTAAAGGGCTAAATAAAGCACGGTCTCCACTGACATACACTGACATACAGTGCAGACACAAGAGAGATATCACATTTGATGTGAATACAGAATCACCCTTGTGGCTGACGATGGCATTACAGAAACATGTTTGTCAGAAACTCAGGAAGTAGGCCTACACTCTGAGTGATATGCGCTCCTCTCTACACCTCCTCATACACGGCAACACTTACTTTCCCCACCCCTCCCCCTCCAGCCATACACATCTGTGCACACAATATGAAATAAGATTGCAGTCTAGAACTCTTCTCAAGCCTGCAATGTGCATGTCATCCTGACGTCCACATGTACTGTATACAGTGTGTTCAGCTTCTTGTTGCAGGAAAGATACAGTCTCAGACATGCAAAGAGGTACATGTGTGGATAAAGAATTCCCCTGCGACTCAAGTGTTACACAGGTACATGATTGTGTTGTTTGTCACACACCACCATTGATTAAAACCTGGAAAGGAACAGAGTTACCATGGGACTATCACCTGTGGAATTAATTAACATTATGTGGATAGGGGCTGGCCAGCTCAGAAGCTCTTGGTTAAGCTCCTAATAAACAAGCCCTGCTGCCGTCTTCATCTTCACACTCTGACCCTGACTCTAGCCAGCACTCTAACCAGGTAAGGAAACCTTAGTAGTATGGATGAATTGTTTAGGGAATACTAGAAATAGTAGATGCACTGGATGCTTTTAGATGGCAACCATGTCAAGTAGCTGTTAATGCTAGTATTTAACATTTTAACTTTATGGCTTGGATGTTTTATTGCAGCATGTTGTACCCAATGTTAAATATAAGTGCACAATAGACCATATATGTCTGAAATGTGTGCTTAGTCTAATGTAGCAGTTATTTGAGTGTAGTTGAAAACAAAAAGATATTGTTGCTCTGCCTCACTCATAGCACCTTTCCCTCAGAAAGCTGTTAAGAGCCCTCGTCAAGATGTCAAGCAAACTGGAGGGTGCCATGGATGCTCTGATATCTGTTTTCTACAACTACTCTGGGAATGAAGGAGACAAGTTTAAACTCAACAAGGGGGAATTGAAACAACTTCTGACCAGCGAACTCTCTGACTTTCTAATGGTAAAGTAATTTAGGAATTTATGAATTCATTTTTTACACACATAATAATATTATGATCCATATGTAATTTAATGTGTAGACTACAGTGAATAAACAAAGATATACATAAAGTTTACATTTGAAATGTAAGAAAATGTTTTGTTTCTACGTGAAATGTTGCCCTGAGCAACTTGTCAGTTATCTAATTAAGGGCTATATATAAAATATTGAAAAATTGGAACACTGCAAATATTGCTTTTATTATTTGGGCATCGTTTTAGGCAAGTAACATATACGTTTAATTATCTTGTAAAGGTTTGTAAACTCAAGTCAAGTTAACAACAGCATTACAAGGAACATTACTGAATGTAATGTTGATTTACATAAGAGCTTTTCTGTCATTGCTGATGTCTCATAGTCACCGCTTTTACACTGAATTAGTCAATAAGGCTTTCAAAAGAATCAGCACAGAGTAAAGAATGTCGCAGGCAATGTGTTGTCAGAATGTGTTTGCCCATATTTATAATATACATGTATGACATTAATCTAAAACATGGCATATCAGCAAAATATATTTGTACTCCTCCCTGACGTGTCTTAAAGCCTTAGGTGCTATCACTGGCCCGTATCACCTCCAAATATAGACACCCCTGTGATGTCATTAGGTCCCCACGGGCAATAGTCACCTCTGCTGAAGCAGTCCCAGTCCCCAGCGAGAGGAACACAATTAACATGTATTTCTTCTGATTATTCAAATAAAACACGCATTATGGTACAGTATGCTTCATAAAGCATGATGTATTTACATGTATTTTGTAAAAAAAATTTACTCTGACAGTGGATTTTTTTTCAAACATGTTTTAAATGATCTAATAAAGGTTTTACCAGTAAATCAATATTTTTTTTTACCTTGAGGTAGTAGAAGTAACTTAAAAAAATTGTCAGTGAATAAAAAATATACAGTACAGTATATTTGGTTTTTCAAGGATACATGTAAAACTCATACTTGTGAATATTTATCCAGTTCCATTATTTGTCATTTGTTGGCTGGCGAGTGATGTATGCATGTATATATAATGCTTGTGTAACCTGCACCAACAGCATCTATCTGGTCGCCACAGGTCTATTGCCTTCTTTTAACTTTGATCCTAGCTTGACATTTTACTGCATGTTTCCTAAGGGAATTAATTATAGCATGTGTTGCAAGTAGGACATCTTTTGCATTTGCTTTGCGAATTATCACTACTCAGTATCAGTGTTGTCAATTTATAAAGCCAGTCGTCATGTTAGAAAACTGAAGGTCCTATGACATTTTTAACATGAATATTAACTGCAAACAACTATATACTGTATGATGTATGTCGTTGTGAACAGAATGGCATCACACTCCCTCTGTGTGTTTTACTCTGTTTTCTGTGTGTGTCCTCTGTTCTTTGTTTTCATAGTCGGTCTAGCTGCACATGCATGTTAGTTCATGTGTTTGTTTTGGTCTGAGATAATGCTGATGCTCAAGTGTGACATCTAGTGGCAGAGTATATACATATTTTAAATCATAAATTTGACCTATGTACTACAGTAGTTGTACTGACAGATTTGGGGTGTGTCTATACAATCAATTTAGCATTTTATTTGTTGCATAGCTTTTGTTAGGATCCCTTTAAGCTCTCCAATCAAAACAGATGTTTTCATTTGGATCTAGATATCTCTTGCATAATGGACTTTAAGCATACAAGATATTATTGTATTTTGAATCACATATTAATGTTATGGTTTTCCTCCATCTTGTGTGCAGTGTCAGAAGGACCCGATGCTGGTGGAGAAAATCATGAACGACCTGGACTCTAACCAGGATAATGAAGTTGATTTCAATGAGTTTGTCGTGCTGGTGGCTGCTTTGACTGTTGCCTGCAATGATTTCCTTCAGGAGCAGAAAAAGAAGAAATCAAAGTAAACTCATTAAGACAATGTCAAATATTTAAGGCTCATTTTATCACACATGGATTAAGTCTAATCCTAGACTTTTTTCAAATGGAGAGCCTCATTGCATTTATCGTTTATGACTAGGCTTAATCCAACCGGCCCTATGTTTGTAAAGAGGAATGTGGAAAAACACAATTAACTTAATTAAGAATTTGTATTTAGTGTGAAATTAACACAACATGGGATCATACCGATATGCTGCCTCAAGGCAATATACATAAATAATATTAGGGTTTTATTTTACTCTCCCAGAGTTTGTCTGACTGCTGTTATCCTAATTCATTATTTGGCTGGAACAAAATTCATTATTATGCTGGAACCAGTACAGTGCCAGATTCTGCGTAAAATCACCTATATCTTATCTCATTATACAGTGGGATATTAAAGCACTTGTTATTTCTGACGGTCAAAAACAACTCTATAGCAGGTAATAGCTGCAAATAAAAGGTATTCTTCAGAATGTTAATATTGATGGAATATACAATAATGTTTAAATTTAGTGTAATGTCCTTCTTGTGACTGTCCTTGATAGACTCCAAATGTCAAATGTGGGACATCCTGTGACTGTCACTGTCAAATGATGTTTGTACTACAAACGGGTTCTTGTCAGGCTGGATGACAGATGGTCTCTGATCCCCAAGGACAAAACACATTCTTCTCATTTAGAAGCAACATGTCTAGGATAACAAAAAATACATAGAATAACATTTTTGTCTCAGTAATAAAGCCTTTAAATAATCCCAGTGTTACTGTGTTGTGTCATTTAGCAGAGAATTACATTTTATTTAAATACATTTGCCATCTTAGTCTTATAGTCCTTGTATTGTCTGATAGCAGTTGACCTTCAACATTATTCAAATTTTAAACATAAATCAATGAGTACATATACCTGCAGTCAATATCTTTGTGTTTGTTTGTTTTATATGAATTTTATGTCTGAGCTATAAGGAAATAATAATGTAACATTTTTCCATATCTCTGATGTCTGTACATGTCAAGGAAAATGTTGTGCTTTTGGAAAGCATCTGTATATAATATGCTAATGAGGCTTGCACATAAGACACCTGCAGCCAACAGCATCTGCCAATGATAATAACTCTTCTGCCCTTGAGGTATAGTATGTATATTTTCACCATGAGATAACAATAGGCAATGTAATTGTCATGTCCACTAAGCACTTCCCAAGCATCTTGATCCATGAATGGATGTTGGAAGATCATGAAATTGAAATAAATAAAGCGCTGACAATTTATGCCCCAAAAAAAATACAGTTTGCTGATAAAAATAACATCTGATTTCATCAAACGCATTACAACTATTTTTTCAATAATTCAATCATAAAATGGTTTGAATAAGAGACTGGAACATGTACTATGATGCAAAGTCTGTAGGATGCAGCACATTTACAAAATACTTCTATTTTCATTTCGGTTTTCATTTCTCATTTCTGTTTGTCTCTTTACAAGCTGACTTTGGGCACATGCCATTTTCTCCTCTGCTTTTTCTGTCTTCCAGACCTGTCTACCTGCAAAGAATGTCTTTAACATGTGCCCCAGGGCCATATCTCCCACATGCTGTCCAGCCACACTATCGTCATTGTGTGCGTCACTGTCTGTGTCATAACTTCTCATTATGTGTGACCTGTGTGTGTGTGCGCGCGCATGTGTCTCGTGTGAGGCTATGTGTGTGGTTGGGTATGTGTAACAAAACTATCTTATAGGCTGTATGTATTATAACAAACCAAACAAACATGTCTAAACGTACGGCACACCAATATTCATCAGCTCCAACGGGCTGAAGAAAAGAGGGTTATCCACCAATGTAACACAGCATGCTAGACCTGTACGCTGTCATGTTCAAACATCCACACCTGCACTGAATTATGGGAACAAATATTCAGAGGATCATAAACTATAAAAAATGAGGGATTTTTTACTCTCACACCTGTTAGGGTGCGTCTCTTGGGCTGCCCCTACAATAAAGCGTTAGAGGAAGAAATACGTTCAGTGCTGTGCATATACTGAAAACGTCACTAATTCTTTCTTATGTTCAACAGAGAAACAGTAGGTGCGGACAAAGCCGAGCAATATAGTAACTGTTGTCACCGTGTACCATGTTCTTGTACATTTCAGCTTTTTTTCAACCCAGGCCTGTTTTCCTATGACATTGTAGCATAACCTCACTGGTAGAGTAGCTTCTATATTATACAGTAAATGTGTTGCTTTTTATAACCTCTTATAATGGAGTTTAAATGAGCAACTCATAATATAGCGAGACATGTAATTAAACCAAAGCAAACAGCATAATATTCTACAGCAGGTTAACTTTCTGTTTCTAGAACAAAGCTAAAGCATGTGTAGATAGCATGGTTTATTTTAATAAAACATTTGGCTGACTGCCATCAGTTTCCCATGTTTGTAAAATAAATAGTTTTTTATTTATTTAATTAAATTATAAGCCCAGTTACTGTATAAGCCTATCGTTTTTCAATACCAAAAGTAAGATTGTGCTACACACACATATACATAGTGTGAAAGAAGATTTTCATAGTTTAAATTGACAAAGGGTAAAGCTACCTTGACGTGATGATCTCAGGATGAGTTTTTCCAAGCAGCTTTGGTCTATATAGCTTTTGAAATAGTTTGGTTGTTTCCTGGGATTACGCCAAAGCCCTGGAGAATGACGCTGCCATGATGCATGTTTCATATCTAGGAATATAAGTGGATCAGTCCCTCTCCTCTGAATTTATTGCGGATAAAATATTATACAAGTGTGCCAGCAAACTTAGGTTCTTGTTTCGTAGAACAGAGCACCTAACATAATCACCTTTTTAAATGTATTTTTAATTCTGATGTTGGTCTTTTTATGTTATTTTTAGTAATTTATGTCTCGTTTCTTGTTCTTAACATCATGGGACCATGTTGGAAATAAGTGTTTTTCACTTTAACATGTTATCCCTTGTATTTGTATTGCTGATTTTATGTTGTGTCATAGAATCCAAGGATAAAATCAATCAATCAATCAAGCTCATCTCTGTACACCACAATGTTCAGCATAATCTCCTGAAAGGTGTAGATGGGTTTCACATAGCCCATCACTTCCCCGGGAGCAGTAAAACACTTGATGACTTTCACAACAACTTGTTTGCTGCAATGCAGAGAGTCTCTGTGTTATGCCCATGACCTAATCGGAGTTACCTTGGCAATGGGACATCCAGGATAGATGTGGAGAGAGTAAATAAAAGCAATAAAACCACACACACACATGAGTGATTGTGGCTAGTGGGGCAAATAAGACAAGTGAGATTTGTCCTAGACTGACAGAGCTCTATATTATAGAGACATAAGACTGAGCCTTTTGCCAGCAATACATCAGAGAAAAATGAAATATGCGCTTCCGATAGATGCGTGCACACACATACACACGCAGGCACGCACGCATGCACGCACACACACACACACAGAAACACACACACGGACGAGCACATACGTGTCCGTGAGTTTACCTCAGGGTAAACCCACATGTGAAGTCACATAAAAAAATATCAAACTGTTGGAAAATACTAAATTAAAATTAAATTAAAATGTGCAGGTCCAACTATTTTATTTTAATTTAGAGATCCTTGTCTTGATGACATTTAAAAACTTTAATCCTGGAATTGTTCTGGGCTTGTGGTTGAAATCAGCAATAAGAAAACATAACCTCGACAATCTATACTCACTGCTCTACGCTCATCCGCTCAGTAAACGGCATGCCTCATTAAATTAAGTCCAATTGTTATCATTTCCACCACTTTAGTTCATATACTGTATATACATATTATTTCCTCACGTCATTCCAGATGCAAACAAACATGTAATGTAAATCATTGTTTTGATGGTTGTATTTTATGAACCTCTGAAGTCATCTATGGATAATATATTGCCTACCCATGCACATATATGCACATACATCTTGAGATTAACTGTAAATCCTTCCTCATCAATAGTTCTTCTACATTGGCTGCACCTGTCTGACAGCGATAACACTGATCCAAACCTTTTAATCTGGAACATTGCTTGGTTCCATTAAAACCATATTTTCAAAGATACTGTCTGTCACTATCTATTCTAGAGGGAGGTGACATTCAGGTGTGGTGTACCGACCCAGTCATCCTGTAAACCCATAGCCAGGCAAGGAACACAAGCATCAGCAGAACTGATGCAATGGCTTAAAGTTTCACTTGTGCTTGAGCGGAAAAAAGCTCTCCAAGGAATTGCATAAGGTTTGTTTTCATAACATAAACCTTTTTACCACCTCTGTAAAAACATTCCGATGTAATCAGTATTCGTAGTATTGTGTCATACTTTTGTGTGATTTGTTGGATTTGTGAGGTTTGCTTGAGGTTTGAACTATAGCTACTTCATTTTGTATTTCAAAATTGTAGCTATGAGAACAGTTTTTTTATGTTTGATTTTGCAGTTAAAGGTATAGAGACTGAGATTGTAAACAAATATGCATTAGCATACACTATTTGTGTTATGTGGTGCAGACTGCATCACTTCATTTGATCGACACATTTAATCAAGTTCAAATGTATACAAGCTCTCCAAAATGACTGACTACAGTAATGAAAAAAAGGTTCCTGCTTGTGCTCATGTTAAAATACTAGTTTCAAAAAACTTGTGCATGTGTGTGAGTGCATATACAGTAGTACTGTATATACTTATATATATACAAATACTTACAATTCCTGATGTGTTTCAGTTGGTTTGAAAGGATTTATTCTAGCTTGTAAAACCTGTATCTATAGCATTTATACTGTAGAATAAATTATTAAAGTACAGACTTAATTGTTGGTACATACTGTATGTGTTTCTTCATCATAAACAAAACGAGTGGTTCCTCAAAAAGTTTGAACAACCTGATAACATCATGCAGTTTGATTTTATTACAAAATATTTGATGCATATAAATATGCATATTAGCAATGATGGCATATATTGCCTATTACTATTTTTGGTGTTTGGCAGAAATTGACTATACATTTGTCCACATCAGGTAACAAAACAAACAAAAATGTACATTAATTTAGCACCGTTCCTGTTATGAATTTTGGTCATAAATTGAATAATCAAACCATGTGTATAGAATAAAATAAATACATTTATAAAAGCATTTTTAATCATAACAACACATTTATTTCACCAAACTTAATTAAATGTAAATATAAATAACCAAATATACTGCAGAAAGTGGACCTATATTGTGTTCATCATTGAATAACCTTGTGATAAGCTTGGCACTTGTGTGATGCTGCCTGGCGAGGTCAGTCACTGAAACAGAAATCCTCCACTCTGTTCAGTTGAATCCTCTGCCGTTCCTGCTGATCCAGTAGCCTGTAACTGAAGGACAGTCGGTTGACAAACTTCCCACTTGATACCATCCTTACTACAGAGTTGTCACAGCCCATCTTCATATGAGCTGGAGGGGAAGAGGCGAAACATCAGTTAAAACTCGTTTTACATTAATAGCATTTGCTTTATTGTGCAGTTTAACTCTTTAGCAACTACAGTTTGCAACCATATATTTCTATTCTGTAATGACCAAGATAAATTGCCTATTACTATAAGTTCCTCCATTAATTTAAAACCCCATTTTTTGTTATTTATATACATGTTATTTGTGAAATGTCAGCTTTTAACACTGTAACTATGATTGCAGTCTAACGACTGGTCCAACTCAATGTTTTGTTCATGAACACAAGCAGTTGACATGCCATAATTAAGTTTTACAGTACACTCATGTAGATGCTTTTAGTAATAGAATGCTCAAGCCTCGAAAGAATCACGTATAACTACACTATTATAATAAAAAACATTTTTAACATTATAAAATAAGTATTGTCTTACAGTAAACCACTGTACCTAAACTAGCCTTAGTTCAGCACCAGTGGATGTGAGAGAACTATACTCACTGGGTCCAATGAAAGAGTAGCAGAGGTCTGCGACAGGGGACATTTTGGATGTATCCATGCCATTACCTCCGAGCAACTCTACAAAGTCTCCTGCTTCAGCACAGCCAGTCAAGGACCTCTGTGGGGTTCAACACACAGATCTACTAAATACATGAAGTAACCAGGCAGAAGGCTTCTGGGATTCATCATGTTAATTATGAGAGCCAGTGAAATTCTAAATGCCTATTCTGTCCAGAATAAGGTATATTAATGATTACAAGTTATTTCAAATATTTCAGTTACATAAAACATAGAAGGTTGTTGAAATGTATCTTAATGGGCATAGACAAGTATGTCAGTTCTTTGTGATTTAGCAGGCCTGATGTGAAGTCGAACAAGGTGTTTGTATCAGTATGTCTGTACTGTACTCACCTTTATGAAGTTGTGGCGTCTCAGGATGAACTCTGATATCTGGATTTCCACAGGGTAGATGATTGAGAAGCTGCAATTCTTGTGTTGTTGAGGGATCACCATTGTAAAACTGCCCCCTGGTGTCTGGGAGATTATATTACAGGCTGAAAAGTATGCATCACAATGAATGGATTATGATTAGAATTGAAGGTTTATAATATATGCCTGTTAGGACATTGTAGAGATATTTTAGACATAAAATGCTTTATGAATTATACTTCTTATTAAAGCATGTGTTTTATAACTGTGTTCACATGTATGCGATATAGCCCAAAAAGATTTGCGCCCGCTTTTGGCCACCTGTTGCCATTTTCTGAACAAGTGTAATACCATAGAATGTATGTAGTATTCGCTGGCTGGAGAAGGTCTCATCACATTCCATTGTATAATTCAACATGTTATTTTAACAAATTTTCTCTTATAACATTGTTTTCTATTTTCATTTTATCATACCACATAATATTGCATTTTATAGTATGATATTGCATCGTATCAAATTTTATCATACAGTATCATATTGTATACAGTACACCATTTTATTAAATCACATTATATCAAACCTTGTGTTGGATCACACTGTATCATAACCCATTTCATCAATTCACAATTGTTGCACTGTGATAGTGTTATATTATAACATAGCGATACAGTATATTTCACCTGGTCTCAACTTAAATAGCCTATCGTTCTCCATGTAAGGACCATCTCTTGTCTACTCACGGAAGGGAATGGTGATTTTCTTGACCTCGAGCGTGAAGCTGTTGCCGATGCTGCGGACGCGGAAAAAGACCATGGCTACGTTCTGAGAGGAGCGCATCGCTGACCTCGATGACCCGGAGTCACAGTAGTCCACATAGCGTTCGTACAGAGGGAGAGGGTGATCCTGAACACTAGGGAACTCCTCTCCTTTCATCACCCAGCCGTCAAACACCTGCATTGTTGAGCAAAAGCAATAATGCTATGTTTGGAAATGTAATACTTCTTTTATGTCAATAATACAACTACACGTGTCTCTGTCTCCTTCAACAGTACACCTGAATTAATTGTAATTTAAGATATACATTTTACATAGGGCTCATGTCATAGGTTAAGGTATTAATTGCATTGAGAGCAACTGTATCAGAGAAGGGCTAAGGTGACCTCTAAACAGGTTATCTTGGCAATAGACCTACCACATTTAAAGAGCTTTTTAACTAAAGGTTATCATATATTTCACAAACAATACAAAGCATGAACTAACCTATTAAGATGCAAACTATAACACAGTACCGCTGGTACTATAATTCACACCGCGTTTACTCATCAGTGAAATCACCATCACTACATTTCGCTACAGATTTATCTAGTGGTCCTAAAAAGCCTGTCCTTGGAGTATTTGATGGGATTAGATGGGGATTATTGAGAAAACGTGTCTGACATTGTTGCAATTTAAACAGTATGACTGACTGATTATTTTTACATTGTTTATAGCCTATAAAAGCTGAGCCTATGAAAAAGATTTAGAGGTATAGGCCTTTAGAGAAAGTCAGTGTACCTTGATGAAATCTCCTTCCTTGCAGTCAATGTCAACTTTTTCATACTCCAGGCTGAAAATCTCGTTGGGCTCTCCGATGAAGAAAGCAGCACAGCTCAGATGAGACCGTTCTGCTGTGAAAGTGAACTGTCCCTCCACTGCAATCATGTCCAGACATCCTGAGAAAATACATTAGAATAGCCTGTTTGCATTTGGCACCAATATCCATGTAATTCATATTTAACCTTTGTTAAATAATAAAAAATATATAGTCTTAATCGACATTCTTATACTATTTACGATAAGGAGTGATTTTCTTACGTAAGGGCCGTCGATATGTTAATTCCTCAGGAATTTCTCTCTTGAGCTCAGAGTTCAAGAATGAATATAATTCGTTCTTGGTAATCCAGTTGTCCTGCAATTTATATAAATAAAAAAACATTCACTTTTGGTGTATTTTTATTAAATTGGTATATTTTAAACTTCACAACATATTTAAATAATCTTCAAACACGTTTACCTCGATGTACCTGGAGTCTCCCTTCAGAACACACAGAGACAACACAAGAAAGAACAGTTTCTGGCGGAAAGTGCGCTCCATGACACGCCTGTCCCTAAAGCACCTGGCCGAACAAAACGAACCTGCTCGCCGACCGACGCTGCTTGTATTCTAGTACCGATCAATTGATATAGTCACCGTGACCCACCGTATAACCACAACACCCACCCAACCGCCAGCCAATGGCGAGCTTGTGACAAGAAAGCAGGATAGGAGGACACGATGCAATTGACCACACCAAGAAGAGACATCAAGACTCGCGCTACAGGCGCGTTTATCATGCTTGGCATGCCGTATAAACCTGTGTGTTAATTCACCGATTTAATTAAGTATTTTCCTTACAATTTATATTATATTGTTCACACCCTATAATTGTCCAAAAAACAGTATTGTGTATTTAGGCCTACTGTCTGTAAGAAGAATCACAGTTATCTGTTAAAAGCAAACTGTATAGCCTACATGGCTGAGTGTTATAGCACTAACCAAGTCAAGAGATGTTGCGACATGAGCATATGCATGGTATAACTTACGGTGTTTTCACACATGCCATATATGTTATGGAGGGTGGACATTTAGTGCATGTCACTGACACCCACTAACCTGTGGGGTCAGATTGACAAATTGATGGCATCACCGTCGGAAATTCGAACTATTTCAACAAATGTATGTGAAGGTGAACTTGGGTTATCAATTTAATTATAATAGATTTCAATGTGTTCAATGTAACACATTGCACAATGAACATGTATTTGCCTCTGCATGAGACAAAATAATTCAGTTACATCACAAAAATAATTAGGTGTATTAATTTCAAGATCATGTCTCTATAAATTTTGAGTTATAAATCAAGCAACACGAATGAGTGCATAATGTACCTTCACCTGAATTAATTAATAGTTTTAGGCTATTCTTCATAGACAGCAATTTGTGATGTTGGTCAAGCTTTGTTTTAACTTCTTTTTTATATTTAACCAATATGTAGCCTATGTTAGATCTAAGTGGTGTGTTATTGTTGATAGAACCGAATTTCTCTTTCATGTTACTCCCTCTGCTGGACTGTTTATGATTTGCCACCAGCTTGACTTTTACTATAAAATAAGCACCATGTGCTTAATTCATATAGCAGTCCAGCTGCCCAGTATGCACCAGATAAATCATGAACAGTGGGGTCATACCTTTTAAAGAAAGAGTGAAATGTGTTCAGATAATTTAGAGCATTCAGAGAAATCATTGGAAGTCAAACGACGTCATGAACTCCACTACAGTAAATAATATGACTATCTTTGCTGGAAACTTACAAAAGTCGCTTCTGTGATAAAGTCTAGTCTATAGTAGCCTACATGGGTTGACCCCTACCAGTCCAAATACCTCAAGTAAATCATTAATCACCGATTGATTCACCGTTACTGTTTCGTTGTTCATGGAGCAGCAATTTGGGGACATTAGGGCCACACGGACATCTAGTATATGCTATAAGTAGGCTACGTACTATAGTACGTAGCCTACTTGTGTCTGTCTGATGCTCTGGTCTGTCTGCGTATCGCTGTACACATGCACTTCCAGTCTGGTTAGATTGGCCAATACCTGTCGACCTTCATTCACATAGCCTCTTGCATCGAAAATACTCAGACTATTATGAGAGACAGTAAGTAATTTCTGACTTCACAAGTAGACCTACTTAATGAACGAGCATCGATCGTGGCTCAAGACATGAGTCGACTGTCACCAGAAGAAAGTAATTATCACAACGGACCTTATAAGGTAAGAACATGTGTCTCCTTTAGCAAACTCTTGTTCAAAAAAATGTATAAACATTTTAAGGTTGACTAGAATTATTTACCAACATGTGTTTAAAAATATATATTGAGGATTGACAGTGAAGGCTGGCTAATAAGGAAATGTCAGGCACGTAAAAGAACAACTTGCTTAACTGCATTAACTACTTTCTGAAGATAAACACATGCAATCACGAGAGGCAGGCAATGCATGCTATCGCCTAGTTGCCTGACTTTTTGCAAGCTTGATTACAAAAATATTATTATACGTTTTGCAAAATCACTTGTCAGAGTTGGAGTAAGGAGGCCGTAGCACCACCAGAGGGCGCTGTGCTGTGTATCCTACACATACTGTACTAATGTATGACTAATTTAGACTGTGTAGTAGTAGTAGTATATAGTTCTATGGTAGTGGGATATGCTTTACTGGTTCTAAGTAGGGCCTATCTTAAGATCTAAAGTAGAAGAGAATGGCAGGTCTTGTAATATTAACTTTTCAAAACCCACACCTGTAGTCTGTTATTTTCTTAATAACACACCTAATTGTTTTTCCTTTATTCAAATTGTCATTTTCATGTGGGCATATATAGATAGAAACCCCTATAACCTATCCCTAGTGAAACAAAACATACAACCGCGCACATGATGCGTTACAGGGAAACTGACATAATAGGCCATTGAACGAAATGTGAGCAACAGCGAAGAAAAAAAAAACTGCTTGAAATTGCTTGAAATGCTCGTCGTGGATCAGTAGGGCATATAGTTGTATAGGCTAATTACAATGGTCATTCATTTCTACAACAGGGTCATGTTTGTGAGATAGCCTATATGATCCCTGCTAAAGAAGATAGCGAGCGCGTGTGTGTGTGTGTGTGTGTGAGTGAGAGAGAGAGAGAGAGAGAGAGAGAGAGAGAGAGAGAGAGAGAGAGAGAGAGAGAGAGAGAGAGAGATTACGAAAAATTATATTTTAAAAAAATACAGCACTCGTTGAAGATGAAGTTGGCCTATGTAGCTCTACAATGCGTGCCTGCAGCCTATAACAAATGACGAAAGGATATTCACCGGATCAAGCGAGGCGTCGCAGAATAATAAACGGCCAGGGGTCTGTCTATGAAATTATGCATATCCAATAGCACGCTCATTGATGTACTAACAGGCTCGCATTGGTCACCAGGGTCTGAGACACCAGCCTATATCGGATCTATCGAAAAGATGATAAGGAACATTTCAGTTGATGGAACGCCTAGCATTAAATATGTCGTTGTCTAGGCTACACCTCTGCACGCTTTCCCCTTGATGTGCTCAAACGGACAGCTGGGAAGAGGTGGAGGAGAGACGGGGTGTGATTTCAAACCGCAACCGATGCTCGGTGAAAACAGCAGCCACCGTGCAGGCAGTTGTGGACGAGAGAAAGGAGGGACCCAATTGGTGGTGGTGTTTATTATCTCGGGGAACTGACAGTTAAAGTCGCGTTGCTGAGGCATGGGCTGCGCTCCCAGTATCCACGTCTCTCAGAGCGGGGTGATCTACTGCCGGGACTCAGATGAGTCCAATTCCCCTCACCAGACGACCACCATCTCTCAGGGCACCGCGGCCACTCTGCATGGGCTTTTCATCAAAACCGATGCTGCTGATACCATCCCCTCTGTCATCACGTATCAGAGTCGACACTCACGGAGCAATTCTCACCGGGATCGCCGAGAAACCAGCGGCGGGCACATTCGCGTCGAGGCCGAGACTCAGACCAGCCACACTAGCGTTAAGGTAGGATAGTGCGTTCGATAACCTGCACTGTGATCACGTTTAGCCTACGTTGCCTTCCTATATATGCTATACAACGAAAACACATCTGGCCGCAATGGGCAGGCCATTGGGTCTTAATTTGCTTTCCGATATAGGTTCAGGCACGCTAGCTGTCAATGGAATTGCAGGATAAATCGCGCATCACTTTTAGTGGCAAAGTGGCACGTTCCTTAACGCTCTATCACACCTCATATCGACCAATAGGCATATCTAATCGTTAAATGACTTAGGTGATAATCCTGCGACATTATGATCGGCAAGTTTGTTGATTTCTCAAACAACCAGATAGCCTACTGCTCAGAGGATTCATGTTTAGGCCATCTAGGCTATATAACAACTTTGAACGTGTTGGTTCTAGAATTAACAATATACATGTTTTATTGGTTGGTATTGTATTTGATTATGATTGTGCAAGAGTGAATGAAGACAGTGTCCTCCAGGATCCTTCCTTGGTCCTGGAGGAGCTGAGCTACCAGGGGTCTTTGCACTGTATGGGACGATGGACTGCATGGCCAATTTCGCCTTATATAGCACCACACACACACACACACACACACACACACACACGCCCCTGCAATTAGAAATAGATGATTAAAATGAGAAAAATATGAAATAGTGTGATTCATTTATTTATGCTAAGCGCCTGCACTGTGTTTGGGAACACTGAGTTGTTGAACATGGTGGATGTTTGGATGTTTGTGGTGTTCTTCTCATGAGTTAGTATGTGAACACAGAACACTTCTTTATGATTGAGCCCCAGAGGATAGCTGCTTCTTGTCTGGAAATAAGGCAGCAGATGATCCTGACCTCAAAGCCTCAGAATAGATTAACCCATTCAGCCGTGGTCCATTTTTCACAAGCCTTCTTGATTAAATGAACAAACAGACCATATGATGAAGCAAATATGGCAGTTCTTCTCAGCCATTTTCAGTAATAACCCTCAAACCAAAACAATGTTAGCATACCGTAAACTAAGCAAACACATACTGCATAAAAAAAAACAGTGCACAGTCAATTGAAGTTACAGGTATAGTCTGCGATTGTAAGCTACTTGTAAGATAATACACTTTTTGTAAAATTCACCAAATATCTCCTTGCGGTTGCGGCTAACCATTTGCTGCGCATGCTGAAAAAATAATCCAGTATTTCTACACAGCCCTGGCTCCTTATACAGGAACACAAACAGTAGCGAACACCGCTCACAACACAATGCAATGTGTTTCAATGTGTGGGGCTGAGCTTCTGAGGAAGTTTGTTTTTATTTGAGCTCAAAGTTAGCAAGCATTTTCTCTCTCTCTCTCTCTCTCTCTCTCCCTCTCCCTCTCCCTCTCTCTCTCTCTCTCTCTCTCTTTCTGTCTCTGCCCCCCTCAGGGAAGGAAAGGTATAAACACAATTTAGTGTTAATCCCTGCAGGATCATGATAATCTACCATGGCACTGATATGTTCCCAAGTGTGTTCTGTGTGTGTGTGTGTGTGTGTGTGTGTGTGTGTGTGTGTGTGTGTGTTTGTGTATGTGTGTGTACTCATGTTTATAATACACAATGTGTTTACCCCTCTGGACAGTGGGACTGGAGTATGAACAGCCACATGTAAAAGTGCTGATGTCGGTGGCCAGGACACCATGAATACTTCTTTGAGCGCTGCGTAGGCAATGAACTAATATGTTAATACATGCATTATTATTGTGAAAATTCATGATAAATTGCTTTGCTAGTGGGATAAACGAAATACTGACTACATGTTGCCAGGATTCTTTACATAGAACAATGCTTTTTTAATCCACTTTGAAAGATCTTGACCGTCCAGTGTGAAGTTGTTTCATTCATTGTCATTTCTGTGGAGGAGGATTACAAAATTACATGTCAGCACAATGACACTGTAATGAATACTGTGCCTTTAACCTTATTAAAGGTGTAGAGGTATGTTGGTTTCCAGAACACAAAAGTGTGCGCATGCATGTGTGGTTTGTCAAATCCTAGCTGATACTGAAAGCTGATTTGCATCCAAACAATATGGCATTAGCTATAGCGTTATGAGCTCTGAGAAAGTAGTTCCTCTTAAGCAAGCTAAACTGCCAATTATACTGGGAGGTTTGAAAATACATAAATCATATAACGACAGCGACAACAGATTAACCCTAAAATACATGAATGTATTTCAGATCATGCACCTGCACCACCAGATGAACAGACACATAAGAGCCCCACGCTAATGTTGACACTAAGTCTACTATACTATACTTTCAGCATCATTTGTGAATGTGTCCTTTTAAACTGACAAACGTCATTCCGGTAGTGAGTTATAGCAACAAGTGTTTTTTTTGTTACAATACAAGACACATGCATCCAAATGTTTGGTGGGTGTGGGCGTGTGTGTGCACGTGCGTGCATGCACGTAAACAACACTTAGCAAAGCGGCCAAGTGGCCAAGTCTCCCCATACTCTTTCCATGAAGAAAGATGTCCCTCACATCCATTCCTTTATCATTTCTCGGCCTTGTGGTTCTGAGCATTTGTGTTACTGTATAATTCACGTGTGTGCTTATTCATTCCCTTGTATATATGAGCATTGCAGAACTCTCTTCACTTTAAGAGACACCTGCTCGCTGCATGCTGTCAATAACCATCATTCACCATCACATTGTGGTCACCTATCTCAATTGGTATCTCAATATCTTAATTTGGACAATATCAGCAACTGTTATGAGAGAATAGTGAATGTAAACCATACATAAGCTTCACTTGGACAAAAGAAACATGCTGTAGCAGCAAGCTCAAGGCAATGTACATTATTATAAATACATAATAAAAGGTAAAAATATATACATTTGAAACAGAAAAGCTAAAACATGTTGATTTCTGTAATTTAATGAAAACCTTATGCAAATGTTATCGCATGGCTTCGATACTGTAGAACTGTTTCATTTTGTTTGCTGTCTTGGATGTGAGACGTTTCATTGGATGTCTGGATGAATTAGCTCCTCATTTGAATAGTTCTTTGTAAAAATGCTTAGCTTTACAGCCATGACATTTTCTCAGTTGTCTTTGTTGATTCAGGACCAGCAGACACGTCACATTTGACTTAACAGGGGTGCTGTCCCATTAGAGATCAATGGAACACCCTGATTCTCTCTCATACGCCAGTTTACAACTGGCATATCCAACCCTTCCTCTCCCCCTCTCTTTCTCTCTCTCTCTCTCTCTCTCTCTCTCTCTCTCTCTCTCTCTC
>JAODUK010047665.1:0-19607 GCA_027564635.1 Typhlichthys eigenmanni
GATTATTTTAAAGTGGGCGGGGGCAGCTGTAAACCGCCATACCGCGGTGATATGTTGACTTTTCACCGCGGTAGGAAGAAATCTATACCGCCCCAGCCCTACACTGAAGCTGACAATGAGGCCCAGTAGGGGATTACCAGGGAGCCAGCAGGCTGACTCAAGGCCAGGGAATAACACCACTGCTTGAGGGTGCCTCTGCCATCAGGGGCTGATTGCAGGGCTGTGGTGGCTGAAACAGGCCAAGTACGGCACAACAGAAAATAAAAAATAAAGGGGGGGTTTATTTATTTATATAAAAGATACTGCATCCTCTTTTTACAGGGGCTGCAGTGATGCTCAAGGGGCTGTATGTGTATGCTATTTTAATTAAACAGCTGGCTGACTCAAAAGAAAATAAAAACAATTCTGATTAAGTCACGTGTTGCTATAGCTACAAAATTATCCATTATCTAAAGCATTAACTGACAGTTTGCTCAGAATGTATCTTATGCTTGGCTAGCCAACACCCTGTAATTGTACGCAAGTAATTTGATTTCATCAGCAGCCAATGACTCAAAGGGTCTGTTAACCCCTCATTAAATGTCACCAATACAGACAAAGAATCTGCACGTCTTCCAGTAGCTAATGCTTCCCACCCACCACACTGCTCTAAAAGCTGAAGCCTTCAGGAAGACATCCAGACAGAAACAAGAGGCCACATTTATTCCTATAGAACGGGAGACATTTCTCAAATACCCAGCATGGCCGCATGACATTTTCCACAACCAATTACTGTTACATGTTGTGGAGTGAGAGCAAAAACAACACGCTCTCTCTGCTGAACTATACAATGACAACATATACAGCAAAGAACCAACTATTTCAAATCGGAGAGACTATTTTCTTAATTTTTTAATATATAATTAAATGAGCAACATAGGGACAATGTTTTTTACAAGTTACAACCAAATACTGAAGCGGCTAAATGCAGATTACTCTCATCATGCTGTCCCAGCTCACTTTCCTCCACCTGTGTGCTAAATGCTTAATATGTGATTACTGTAGCCAATACGCGGCTGAGTGGAACCTACAAACTTCCTAGGCAGAGCCAACTAAGAGACCAGCGTTTCCCACCCTCTAGCTCTACCTTCAAAACCCAAAGCAAAACAAAGACACATGCAGTCCTTCATACTGGGTTCTTATAGTAGATTATAGTCCAATAATTTGCTCATCTCAAAATGCAATCCAGGAATTTTGGTGGTGGACGTGAAGCAGAGGCATGTAATCGTATTAGTAATTATTAGATTCTGTTGTTAAAAAAAAAAAAGAGTAATGATGCTTATAGTAAGGTAAACATTTTAAAAAGGTCCAGCGAGACATGTGTAGGGGAGTGTGGGTCAGAGAGAAGGGACCCGAGCTGAATCACAGCTGCATTTCACTTTAAAAATCACTTATTTTGTGGTTGGCAAGAGGGAAAACCCCTAGGGATGACGATGATTCATACCGGACATTGGTACTAACTAGCTATCGAACTGTATGGGATCTGGTGCAGGGACTGAAAAGGGCACTGCTCAGTAGCTGCAGCAGTGAAGAATGAATTTACAGCACTGCCAATAGAGCAGTGATTATCAAATGTTACTACTAAAACACATCACTTAATACATGCAAGGCAAAGCAGTGATTTCTTAGGAACAAGCTACAAGCAGTCATGTGAGAGAGGTATCACATAACCACTAATGGGCTTTCCATAGCCAGCAATAAACAGGGACACATGAATAAATATGACTACTCATTGCATCCAGTCTCATAGCAACAATTATAAATGAACGCTAGATTGCTTAATGGTTTTGATTTGAAGAGTGCCTGCCATTGTGCCCTAGCTGGGGATTTTGAGAACTTTTGATTACTGACTGGGCTCATTTGTGTGCAACGGTGCCTGACAGTTTTATTGTGTTAATTAGACCTTGGGTGAATTAACTTTGAGAGAAAGAAAGTGTTTTCTCCAAGATCCCAACTTTGGGTTGTGCACACCTCATGTACACAAACACCTTTCAATCAGCAGCACTGAAAAGCAGTACTGATAAGTCTAAGGATTATTATTGACTAATTGGGAATGAGTCCAAGATGCTGCTGTAAACAAAATGGGCTAGCAGTACAAGATTTCACATAACTATGTTGGATGAATAACTAAATGCAATTTACTGGCAAATAATTACACAATGAATTGCTCCTATAAAAAGAGTTTGGCGTGTGATCAAAACAAATAAAAGAAGAGTGTTCCTTTTAAATAGCTTGGGATTTTGTGACAGAAGCCAGGGACTCCTGTGGTTCCTAGTGTGGCCTGATGGAAAGACAAAGCTTGGGATGGCAGCCGAGGCGTCATCACCATCGGTGTATGAATGTGTGTGTAAATGAGTAGATGTGAGGCAATACTGTACAGCGCTTTGAGTGGCTGGAAGGTTAGAAAAGTGCTACATACAGTAAATTCAGTCCATTTACCATTTTGGTGAATATTAGTGCTGGCCTCTTGCTGTACAAGAGCAAGTATTTGAAGACTACACACCTTGGTAGATAGATACAAAAATAAAATGTATACACAGGAGAACCATTGGCGTTTATCTTCTCATTGTACAAAAATGTTTATCTTTGGTGTCACTGTATGGCCAGTTATTAACTAATGACATGTAAAACATTTGTAGTTTTTAGAGAAACACAAAGCTATAGCCTACTAGTACTGTATTCACAGACAGCTCTCTACAGACAATGTGGAAGCCTAACAGCCGGTGACCTTGTTACAATAGTACAGTGTCTGGCTTCACCCACTGAGTCATAGATTACCTCATCAATGAGTGAGTGTAATAGTGTGCAATGCTATGGGTGGTGATTCACAGTCCATTAATTTTATTTAGGCTACAAACAGACAATGTGCAATGTGGTTTTGGCATATAACAATGCCTAGCAACAAGTTTAATGGCAAAATGCCAGAATGGCATAACATGTTTTATAGTATTAGACCTAGCAATTTGATAATTAACAAATATGCAGTCATATTTTCTACCTTTTAAGAAGGTGTTACTAAAAGTACCAAGCAGTGGCCTTCAGGTGCATATAATGTGCCAATATATTTTGGTGAAACTAATAAGTTATTGCCCTTAAGTCAGCACAGTAAAATTGCAAAAGGAACACACTTCCTGTTTCTGCTAAACATGACGTAATCGAATACAGGCCACAGTAGTAATACATTAACGTTATACTTCTACTTTAAACACGTACCGGTAAAGGCATAATATTAGGTAACATTGTCAGAGTAACTCCGGGCATATAGCGAAAATGATACCACAAGCCAAAAATAATACAGGGAACAATGTTGCCCAAGTGCATTTTACATTCATTTCTAAATACAGTAACCGACTTGTTGTGATACCATAAAATGTCACTGTTAGATTCTGAACGACAGCGTTTCACAGTGAAGTAAGGAGTAAGGTAGAGGTAATCTTTCACTGACAAAGAGTACGGTACCGATAGCAGTCCGTGTAGCCCAAAGTTACACATATACTACGTATTACATCGTTTTATAAGATCAAGATCGACACCATGTGTTGTATAATAGCGGTTGTCATAATGTCTGATACAACTACAGTATGATGTGCGTGGAACAGTTAGCCTAACTAGCCGGTTACCGACACATGTGATGCCTTTCAGATCTCGATGCATTATTTGTTAGCTACCGTACCGTAGTAGCGGCGTATCACTAATCAATAACTGCGCACCCATGCCATAATCCCTCGTTCTGCTATGCTGTATAGAATTGCACTAACAAGCTACACCGCATTTATGAAACACCAGCAAAGTAATTACCAGCCAGCTTTCTCTCTGTCAGCGTAGCCTCCTTGCAAAATACCTCTCCTTTCTTCATTCCACGTTAGCTAGCCCATGTTAGCCTACGTCTACTCTGGTTGTTAACAGCCCCATGGTAACAAAGCAGCGTTTCGACAATCATTTTTAAACCATAATTATCAACCGAGAATTACTTACTATTGTCTTCTTAATGTTTCCAGAGTGTGTAAAGGATAATCGTTTTCTTTCCATTCACCCTACAATGGAGCGATGCCGTTCAGCTACACAACGACGCTTATAAGAAAAGGTTTGTAGAACACGCCCTTGACAATGAGGACTGGAGTCCACGTTTTTGTTCAAATGGGCATTGGGCAATGCAACGATTGGGCTGTTCCTGCCATCGAACTAATCGAAAACAAATTTGATTGGTTCAATTATCAGCATATCCATGTTTGACAAAATGTCATTTTATTTCATTTGTATTATTTTGGCCACCATGGGAATGCAATTCTCATTCATATAAAAAGAACCGCTGATAACAAAACGAAAAAAATGTATTATTGATAGATTTAATCCAAGATGTTGTTACCTTACAATAACATATTTTTAGTTGCTAGTGACACTATATGACTTTCTACCACTAGATGTCACACTAATCGGACCATCTCTAATCAAAACACACTATTTACAAAAGTATTGGGGCACCCCTCCGAATCATTGAATTTAGGTGTTCCAATCACTTCCACGGCCACATTTGTATAAAATCAAGCACCTAGGCATGCAGACTGCTTCTACAAACATTTGTGAAAGAATGGGTTGCTCTCAGGAGGTCACTGAATTCAAGCATGGTACTGTGATAGGTTGCCATCTGTGAAATACGTCCATTTGTGAAATTTCCTCACTATTAAATATTCCATGGTCAACTGTTAGTGGTATGTGCACGCATGCATGTGCATGTAGTCTCAAAACTGTTGGCAATAGTGTATGTTTGGTGGGCCACAGACACACACACACACACACACACGCACGCACTGTAGCTGGCCTAAATATGAAACCCTAACCCTAACCCTAAATATTAAAATGAAGAACCAAATTTGATGAGCACCATTTACAACACACAGAGAGAGAGTGTGATTTTACACATTTATAAATTATGAATAATAGGAAATGTATTGTGACAATGCTGTTATTATACAGGTTTATATACTGATTTACTCATTTGTGATATCATTTACTTTCTCAAGATGTTCAATGGCAAACCATCTAAATAATGTTTTCAATGTAGTATAGGCTAATAGTGGTTCTGTACCCCCATTAAATTATTTTCCAAGAACCCCTTTACCAGAGGTGCGTTCAGAATTGGCGAACATAGCGAATGTTCGTGAACTTATTCAAACAGTGTACCGGTCGATTTTTAACGGATATGACGTGTAGATTGTCTGACCATAAAATCCAGATTTATTTATTATTTGTCAATATAAGAGTACTGAATACAAATGGTTGCGTCAAGCCTGCATATAACACAATATTATGTATTATTAAACGTGTACATTTTTATATATCAATGGCTGCAGTAGAAAATATGTTTTTGGCCATAGGCCTAAATAGAAGTTGAAAATATAATTGGGCTATATTTGCTCATAGAAAATTATCAGATACCTCCATTACCCTATTCTCCCATTTGATAAACATTGAAACAGAAGATACATGACTGATTGACTTACATAATAGTTTATGGGAACATCTATACACAATTTTTCATTTGTCCATTTTCATATTTTACTGGAAATATTAGAATGAAAAGACAAATATGTGTAAGAACCCATATTAATTAGTATAGAAACTTAACATTTCAACCTTTAATATGGTTGTCTTTCCCGATGAAGTAACTCTCTGTTCACTGATGTGAGGTTACTCACTGCTTTTGGAGCTATAGACACAGCTTGTAGTGGTGGGTGGTGGCGAGTCTGAGTCCACAGAAGCTGTATCATCATCCTGGGAGCAGCCTGCCTGGATGGCCCGCAGATAGCTATGGCTACGGGACCGGAAGCATGTAGGCGCCGGCAGATCTAAGGCCTCCACTGCCTGGGACTCCCCCTCACAGTATGTTACTGGGCGCCCGCAACCCTGGCTGCAAACCTAAAGAGCATGACACACTGGCGACTAAGAAATGCCCATTCACAACAGGGCTGGACATTAGGGCCAGGGAGATTAGGGCCAGTTTAGGGTAACATTGCAAGTTGAAGAATACTGGCCCCACTGAAACATACAGTACAATAAAACAATCGGGATGCTGAGCGTTTTTGTCCTGGTGTACTGTAAAATGCTTTAACATTTGGAATAAATGTTCAGAATATTCAAATACTACAACCAACATTTAAAACTCTATTTAAAGAAAATCTATTAATGTAAAATATATATTTTACTTTAATATTCTACATCACAGCACAGTACGGTACTTATGGCTATGCCTTGTGAGCACAGAGTGATAGTCAAACTAATATGAAATGTTTAATCAGCAGTCAAGGCTCAAAATAAAAACATATTTTACATGTCTTAGCTGTGTACAGTGTACAGGAGTTGTATATTTGTGCTGCAGTTCCCTTTTCACACTGAGATTATATATCCATGAATATGCTGATACGATCAGCTAATACACTCTTTTTCACTAAGGTTAAACAGCACCATATATAGTAAAAATGAAATGAACAAAAATAATAATAAACCATTTTATAATTCAATAATGTTAGTGGCTATGGAGTTTTTAATATTAATGTGTATTCTGAGCAGAAAACACATTCTTTTAGATGTTATTGTTAATCTGGAGCCTGATTTATTCCAGTTGTTTTACTTTTGTTTACAATTGATGCACATGCATAAATTGTCAATGCACAAATAACCATTTCTATCTTGATTTGTAGAATATTTAATATCTGAAATACATACAGTATTTATATATATATATATATATATATATATATATATATACTGTATATATACTGTATATGCATACATATAGACATACATACACACATATACTGTATATACATACATATAGACATACATACACGCATATACTGTATATACATACTGTAAATCAACTGTGGAAGTGGGAGTAGAAAAGAAGAGGTGAAGGAAATTACTCATCCTTGTATGCGAGAAGGAATTTGACAAACCACAATATAACTATGGGAGGAGCAGCCATACCTGAGCACCAATGCCTCTTCCCAGTGTGCCAAAGCCTTGGTTGAAGTCATTGTTCCACTGTCGTGAAGAAGGTTCCACTGGGCTCACCAGGCAGTCTAGGTTGTCTAGGCTCCGGTTTGTGGACAACTCTTTCAAAGAAGGTAGGGAGCTGCGGAAGAAAGAGTTAGAAACAACCACTCAGAAGGCAGAAGCTGGGAGGCAGAGGAACCTTTGGCTGCTTTGCGTCACACTCAAAAGCTCTACCTCCGGTACTTTCAGGTTAAATACCGGAGATGAGTATGAGTGGCGTGCGTGGATAGCGGGGAGTGCTGGGGTTCAAAACAGCAGCACAGAGGAAACAGAACATTATCACTGCGTCGAAAACAAAAGAGTAATCTAAATGTGTTTTACGTGATTATAACTTGTATGTTTCCTCTATTCTGAGCACCTGCTATTAGTGTAGATGTGTGACCATTGTACAGGCTGTGGCGTATGAGCAATGGAAAAGTAGTGAATCTGATAGTTATGACAGCCACAACAACATAAAAAGGGTAGGAAGAAACAGGCTACTATTGCACTACCTGCAGCATACCAGATGGGGGCAGAAGCAGTGGGGTAAAACATTAGGGAGAGATAAATAAAAACGTTGGTGTTGGTTATAGGGTATATACAGCATGTATGGGTGGTGGTGTGGGAGGGAGGTCCACACTTATTATCTCTAGATGTCACTGACCTCAGATGCTGCATAGAGCATGCACTTTGTAGTGGTGACCAGACATTATCCTCCCGCATGAGAGCGTTGCAACAAGGCCTGCGTGCGTGGATGTAAGGAATAAAACACACGGCTAAATATTTCACCTCCTTTTTGCCGGACTGCGTGTAGCGGGACCGGCCAATATGAGCAAATGCTGCTTTGTGACATTTTTCTGACTGACTGGCTGGCTGGCTGGCTGACCTTGTTAAAAGAGCACCATGCAGTACAATCTAGAGTAGGTGGTAGTAATGCACCATGGAGACGTTAATGCACCAATAGCGTCATTGGATCTTCTGTGCAGTTTCACGGAGGAACCTTGCATATATGCATTGGCCTATGGTGTTGGCTCACGCCCGTGGCCGACTGATCTAGGCTTGCCTACATGTCGTTTGTTTTGTATGATGTATGATCATGTATACTTTAAGCGTGTTACATTAAACAAAGGACTGTGTGAAATGTACATTTCCCATTGTGTAGATGAATGTATAAATATTTCCTGTGGGTCTGGTAAATGTAAATGTTTAATTTCCCCTGGTAAATCTATGTAAACCTATATATCTCCTGGTGTTAATTGTCAATATTCATCCATCATATGGTATAGGTAAATCAACCACTATACGTGTGCTAACGCTAAATCTTTTTCCATCTACAGTATTATATATAACATCAAAACCTGACCATACCTAGTAGAATTATTACATAACCACCAACCTCATACACAACCATTTTCCTATCATTACTTCATTAAATATGTAATGCTCCAAGCTTTTCCTGGCTGGGTAATGCTACACAACATAACAAGATGCTGCCTTCTGGTGACAACCTTTGGAGACATATTCAATAGGTACTGGATACCACTTAAAAATAAATATGAATTATATTCCTGTACTGTTCCATAATACCTTCGGTCGGAAAATGTAGTTATGAATGAATTCTGAAAAAATGAAGGAATATATAACATTCCACTCTCATATTAGCCTGACTCACTTGCGTGGAAGAAGGGGCGCCTGTTGTTCACTCAGGGAGTGCTGGGTGGCCTTCAGGTAGCTCTGGCGGCGAGCGGCGCTCTTGGGGGAGGGCTTGGGGCTACCCTCAGAGTCCTCGCTGTCCTCCAGGTCTGCCATGGCTTTCACGTAGCTACCGCTGCGCATCCTGCGACAGGGGATGTGCGCTCCCCCAGCCCCAGCCCGGCCAGGGCCCACTGGGCCCGTCCAGTCCCCCATGGGAACCTGCATGGTGAGCACATGTATCTGTGAGGCTCTTCTATTTTCTATTGTATGACTGAATGAACTGAGTGGTCACTTTGGTGGAAGTAAGGGGAATAAACTAAAGTAAAAAATAAAACCTCTACTAACTAAAACCTCTACTAACTAAACCCCCCCCCCCCCAAAAAAAATGTAATAAATATATATATATATATATGCGGTATATAAAATAAACAACACAAACACAACACACACACATGCACAAACTAACACTTGATCCACCTGGTACAAAGACACAGTGCAACATGCATTATGGAACGCTCTCCTACCTGGAGGTATTGCTGTGCCAGGTCCTGGTGGCATGACTTTGATTTGAGCAGTGTCCTGTTGACTGTAGCCGAGCCCTTCTGTAGCACCTGCCTGGCCTGGCTGAGTGTGAGCGTGGACCAGGAGCCTCTCTTCACCAGCGTGGCCTCCTTGCCCGCCCTGCCCGCGCGCTCCTCTTCCTTGGACGCCACCTGCGTCGTCGGGCACGCCATGAACTTGAGGTCGCTGCTGCTTTTGGAGGTCTTGAGTGTGTGCGCAGCGATGGTGTTGTAGCCCTGTGGGATGTGTCTGAGAGCGGCCTGGCTGTCCGACACCGCCCTTCCGAGGGTCATCATGGTCAGTGGGTTGCGGTAACCGACGGCGACGTTTCCCGCGTCGGCGGCACAATCGGCATCCAGGGTGTCGTCGGAGCTCCAGAGCCCCAGCGCGTTGGGCCTGGGTCTGGCCTTGGGCCCCTCCGTCTTGGCCCTGTCCTTGCTTTTGCTCCTGCGCGAGGACCTGCCCCGGTCCTCGCTGGCCTCGGTGCCGGCGGAGCGCCCGTTGACGCTGCCCTTCATGGCCGAGCTCTCCACCGACTGGGACTTGGCGAAGAGCTTCTGTACGGAGTGCATGAGGTGGCGGATGCGCCCGGGGCTCTCGCTGCGCTGCTTGGACACGCGCCCCCGGTGGAACTGCAGCGTGCTGAAGCCGTCGCGCTGCAGTGGCAGGTGCCGCTCCAGCTGGTCCAAGATACTGGACGGCAGTCGGTTCATCTTGGCCGCAGCCGCGGTGGAGATGGTGGCCGATCCGCTGGTGATCATCGGGGCTCCACTCAGTCCCAGGCCCAGGGACATGGCGGTAGACAGGTTCCGGCTGCCCCCGCCCGGGATATAGGCCTGGGAGTACTCAGCCTGATCTGCCTGGGAGCTGTAGTGGAGGCGGGGGAAGGTGCTGCTGTTGGACATCTGACTGCAGGGCAGCAGACAGTCCGGGGGCAACGGTGTGGGGCTGGTCGGGGGGAACTGGTGGAGATGGGGGTCCATGGTGCCGTAGTGGTTGATGGTGGGGCTCAGCAGGAAGCCGTGAGGGTCAGAGCCCATGGCACAGAGAGGCTTCTGGGAGCCTACGGCCGGCTCACAGGAGTCAGACAAGTGGCGGCTACGGTTGGCTCCCAACCCTTTCATGGTGGATGAGCAGCTGGCCTCAGAGCATGACTCTGTCACTCAGTGTGGGTCCACAGAGCGGCAGGGCCCTTCCTGCAACATACACAGGGCAGAGGACGTGTCTGTCACTCAGTGTGGGTCCACAGAGCGGCAGCGCCCTTCCTGCAACATACACAGGGCAGAGGACGTGTCTGTCACTCAGTGTGGGTCCACAGAGCGGCAGGGCCCTTCCTGCAGCATACACAGGGCAGAGGACGTGTCTGTCACTCAGTGTGGGTCCACAGAGCGGCAGGGCCCTTCCTGCAACATACACAGGGCAGAGGACGTGTCTGTCACTCAGTGTGGGTTCCACAGAGCGGCAGGGCCCTTCCTGCAACATACACAGGGCAGAGGACGTGTCTGCTTTAACTGTGAGAGAGGATGGGGATGATGGGACATTATTAGCACTTAGATTATTCAACTACTTCTCGTAAAGAAACATACGTATATATAATATATACAAGCAGCATCTTCCACGGGGGATTGTTGTAATGTTAAATTCATCGAAAAGGAATTCATTAAAATGTTGAGTGGAATGGCTTTAAAATGCTGACCTGTTAAAAGTTTTAATTTATATTCTACACCAACTGCATAATATATGCCAGTCTTTGAGAAATATGTAATGGATGCCCAGTATTTGCCACCCCAGTTTAAACACAGTATAAAAACCACTTAAGTTAATGAACACAACACTGCACTAGAGAGCTGAGCACATCTCTAGTGCAGCTATTTAACTAAATAAAGGCACATGCTAATGCTAATAGACACATGCTAATGCTAATAGACATATGCTAATGATAAGGTTAATGTTGCACCCCCCCCCCACCCCGCCCAATGAATTACAAACCACTAGGTGGAGCACCAGCTGCCCATGATAGTCATGATGGGTATCATGAAGTGGTGCCTCCAAAGGAATGAATATACAAAAAAAGATATTCAGCCTCTGTCTTACTGCATAATATAATAAGATATAGGTAAAGGCCAAGCCTCGTATTAGTTTGTATTACATGTCATTATTACATTTATGACACAATGCCGTATAATATGTTCATAATATCTAGAAACTAGCGAAAGACACCAAACTATGACATCATGATATAGCCTGGAGCTGGCTACCGCAAAGAAGTAATGTAAATAAGTAATAATAATGTTTTTATTTTAAGTGCTGTTTGCTGAAAGTTGAAGATACCTGAGATACATTCTTACTTTTTCATGTTCACTCATGGTGTAATTACTAATTTCCAGCTATGGTAAATGGTTCATCTTAATTTTTACATTGTTCAGGGAAAGGGAATATTAGTGGCTAGGAACAAATTCTTCTTCTGTCTAGTAGCCTGCATGGGAGAATATTCCATCCTCCTACTGAGAAGCAGTGAGTCAACAACTGCTATGAGAAGCTGGTTAAAGGGACATTTCTTGCATGAGTTTGACAGGAGCACTCAGGTGGGCGGGGTTCGCACCATAGTTTTAGCCCATCAGCATTGTGGTTTATTCAAGAGAAATTCAAACTCAATGAGGCTGTAATGCTTTTGGAGAGTGTCTCTTCAATAGTTACACCTGTACATTACACTGTCATGCCTCTGTGACAAGGTTAAACATTGCACCCCGGGGCAGCGTGTTCTGATGTTGGCTGACATCTTCTCTCCAACAGCATTGCAGGAAGGCTGCAAAAACGCATAATAAACAGCATAGAAATCCCGACCGCATTACACTGACTCCAACAGATGATGTCTTTATCGCTGCCGAGTGACTCACAGATCAGTCAATGGCAGGATCCTTCTCCTGCAGCAGGAATAAAATCCTGCCTGGAAGCTCAATACAGAATCTGCAGCACTGCAAACGCACACTACAAAGGCACACGCATGCACAGGTGCGCACGCACGCACGCACACACACACGCACACACACTTAATTTCGTTGGATGCTGCTCGTCACATCTATCTGACCTCCTGTACTCATTCTCTACTGAATGAGAGCCGCCACTTATCTGAGTCAATGTCACTGAACAAGCACAGTAGCACGCAGACGAATACACCGGGGGTTAACGGTAATACATCTGCTCACATACTGTAGGCAGCAATGGCAGACTGACAGATACACACACGTACACATCATCAAACAAACTGTCAGGTTCCAATGGCAAGGCTGGAATGGTGTTAATAGTCAGAAGAGGTCTATTAAAGCTTTAGTCTGTCTGTATGTTTATTTGTATTATGTTGACACTGTCCAACAGACTCCACATAATAGCAAGTGTTACGTTGTTAAGCACATCGCAAGGTGAATAGACAGAACATAATGTACAGTACAGCAGGTAAACGTTCCTCCAGTATACAATATTTGAAACATTAGAGCAGCAAACAACTTATGTAACTTTAATATGTAACGATATAGTGGAGTAATTGCATCCTGAACAGAGAATGAAGTAGTCACACTCCTTGTGTGTTGTAATCCCAACTCCTCCTCTATTGGCTTTCATAGCCGGTACAGCAGGAGTTAGTTTGTGCGTGTGTGTGTGTGTGTGTGTGTGTGTGTGTGGCACATGAAATATTGTTTTAGTAAGAGATGCTGGTATTTAGTGAGACATAGTGGACAAGATCATACGTACTTTAAAGTGTAACATTGTGAAAATGGTCTCCTACTGTGGTAAAGAGAATCTAGCACATTTAATGAGGAGGAACACCATGTTCACTAGTACAGTACCATGTGTTTATACTGTATGTAATGTTAAAAGATGAATCCGTCAGTTCTTAGGTAGGCGTAGGTAGGCCCTGGGTCATTTGGAGGGTGAAATCCTTGGTTGACGGGTGAGAGGAGGGGGTAACACAATAAAACATGCAAAATGAGATTGGATGACTACTATTTGTTTTGGCTGAGAGCCCAGGTGGTGAGACACATTACACTGCCAGTGGTCAAGTTCCTACTGTGAGGCTCATTCTAAAATGGTGGGCAAGCCAAGGCCATATGCACACATACTGTATAAACAATAGGCCTCATTCAAAGGGAAAACAGCATCTACACTACAAAAGCCACCTTTAGTCACCCAAGAAAAGTATGTTAATTAAATGCCATTTATCTCGGCAGTGAGTGTTTATTTGCTTGTTATCACTGGATGAAATACAAGCAGATTCAGAAAAGGAGGTGTAAAACAACACCCTTTTATCCTAATATATGCTAATTCAATCTGAGAAACAAATGTATCTCACTACAAAACCATTCATATAAGTAACTGAATTTACCACATTTCACTTCATTTGTGTTGCAAACTTTCGAGAGGCAAATGTAAAAAAAAAAAAGTAATTCAATGCAGTGTTCATGCGGCGTTAGGTACTAGTGTATCATGGAACGGTCTGCGTTAAAACTCCTGACTTAACCTTGGAGGCGACCCTATCACTCACAGGGCAGGATAAACGATTTGGCTAGCCTATAGACTCCTGCGTTTGACCTGAAGCCAGACCTATAACATCAAGTGGATCACCAAACAAGGTGGCGATGTCACACAACACAATGCTGAAGCACAGTTAGCTCCACACAGGCCATGTCTGTTAACATGCAGAGCCAGAGGCTGCCTGACAAAATCCCATTGGGGGACAAAGCAAGACTATAATAAATGTCCTCCGTAGCTGTGCATTTCCACTTCAGCCGCCAGCGATGAGCATGGGGGTGGTGGAGTGAGGACGGAGGGATGGGTGAGAAAGAGAGAAGTATCGATTCAAGCCTCAGTCCTTGTTCTCGAGGTGAATATACAGCTAGGCCTATTGGCTTTACAGGTCTCCATTAATAACAACTTTTTTCCACTTCCCTCTCTTGTCGTCTGCCCTCAATCAAACGCCAGCCTGTGAATTATACCTACAACACACTGACTGCCTGACTAATGCGCCTGTGATGTCCATTTTTCTAAGCCATTCATTTCTGTTTTTATCGCCCTGCTCATCGCACCTTTACTAAATATTTTCCAGATATTGTATGTTTCAGTCACAATGTAATAGCTGCTTCCTGCAGTGAAGGCAAAAAGAAGTAACAAGCAGTTGTATTTAGCTCATTCGTATTTCAGTTTGTTACTTAGACACGCTCTGAAACCAGCAATGACTACATGCGTGCTGCCTCAGTTTTGAGGCAAATCCTACATGATTGGCTAAGATGCTGTAACCTGCCAGATCAATTGTTAGTCACAGCCCCATCTGAGGAGCTGTCCACTGAATCTATTTGTAAATGGCATACACTTTCAAAAAATACTTGGCATTTGATTGGATGAACCATTTGGTCGTTTCTGCTGTCAGCAAGCCTAAACCCCAGCGCGCACGTAAACCACACCCGTAGCTATCAATACGACGCTGATTGGTAAGTTCAGTTGCTACTCGGACACATTCAAAATTATTTTTCAGTTTTACAGACTGATTCTCATGGTGAAATACAACTGAAGCTCGTGAGATCAGCATGGTCTTGCGAGGTTAAAGATGCTGGGCTTTCCAGGGGAATTGTGTACGTCATGTCATGCAAGCATTACTACTACCTCCAAACCCTAAAAATCCTGTCTTGTCATTTACTTTAGAAGACGTCATTGTCAGAAAGCTGAAACCATTGAAATATTCAGAGCTAGCATTTTGCTTTTCCAAATTGTCAGTGCTTTTTACATTAAAGTGGCCCCAATGCACCACTCTGTCTTGATCACTACAGCACGTGCTCAAGCATGATTAGGGAATGAGGTTCCAGTTTTCCCTGGGTAATTTACTGTAACATCTGCATTCTACCGTCGCTGGTTCTCTTCATCTTTTGAAATATTTGCTATTTAGTCAAATGATTTCAGTGCTTTTCTGTAGCAGAAATAATCTTATGTGAATTCTGTAGCAAATTGTCTCCAGATGTAGGATACAGTGTTTTAGAACATTTGTGTCCATTAATTAAAAGAACATCAAATTGATCAGAAATACACGGTTTTACACAAAGCTTTGAAAACCACTGCAATAGAGACATTCATATTTCCGGGGCTAAAAGAAAATAATAATTATAATTTGTCTTATGAGATGTCCAAGTGATAACCTTAGATATAATAATTAAGATGTGTAAAGCATAAATTGCATAATTTCCCATGGCCATAACAGCCAAGAAATGCAGCTCACCTCATCATTATGTTAGATAGATAGCACCAAATACAGTAGCAGAAGAAGCATTGATTGCGTACAATGTTGACAGCTGCAAATTACTCTTCATGACAGTAGCTGCATTTACATGGACCCTATTATTCCTATTGGAATCAGGTTAAACACCCACCTTGAAAGAAAATGCTCCATAGTCACTTCCGCATGGGACCTTAGTTTGGAAAAAATATGTAGGCCATGGCAGTCAACAATGAGAATACAATTATTTTTTAGATCCTGTTTGACATGTGACACGGAGAACACATATGATGTTTGTCAATTTAAAGATAATTGTTCAAGTGAAGAAAATTGCAGATTGTTGTGAAACTATAAAGTTAACTTTAGTTTTGTGTGTAACCGCTCAGTGAACTACAGCTTTCGTCTCGAAAAACACACGTCACCAAAACAAATGCTTTATTAGGCTTTCTATAAACACCACGATCAGAAGAGATACGGCCAACCCGATCGAAATTTCATTCTGAAGCAAGAAGAAGAATTCTACAATGTAAATGGTTGAATTCAATATCTTCCTGCTACGCATGCCCCGTCTTACGTTTTGTGTGATGCCAGTAAACTATTCTGCGCAACCACTGAACCACAGTACAATATACAATAATACAATAATACGTATAATACAATGGATGTATTATACGGTACAAAGTCTGGACAAATCAATTGCGGCCTATCAGAAGGAGTTATCACACACTATTGGTTAGTGTCTGCCAGGAAGCTGAGCATTTAGAAAACTGTCGGAGATTGGGTCCCATAGGCATGGGCGTATATACTATATAAAATAATATATAAATGCTCACATTGTTCATGCAAACAAAACTTTAATTTCTCTCAAATAAATGTGTGCAATAATGCTCTTGTGCAATAATAATGCTGTATACGTACATAGCATAAGGATATGCAACAACTGTCAGTCAGGTGGATGAATTATCTTGGCAAAGGGGAAGTACTCACTCACATGGATTTTAACACATTTGTGAACACAATCTGAGAGAAATCAAATGTTTTACTTAAAATGGGAGCAATAACTGTGTTTATATATATTTTTCAGTATAGAATACACACTTTTTTGCCCCATCCTGGAAAACAATAAAAGCAGACCAGACTGTTATCAAGATAATCTAATGTCTGTCAAAATTGTGTGTGCACAAAGCCACTTAAACACTCTCTGCATGTCTAGCCCATTGGGATTAATTCTGTGTGGATTAAATATGTCCATTCGATTGTGGTCTGGGTCTGACATGTCCTTTCTCGTGTTAGCTCACCCCAAGCCTGAGATTGGACTGCCTCCAATATGCAGAGACAATGACCTTTCTAGTCTTTTTTGATGAACTCAAGCTGCTTCAGTTCATCTAAAGAGACCAGAAAGGTCACTGTCACGCAAACAACAAAGAAAATAAGGCCACCGTGCAATAGCTTCCTAGAACAGTTAAATTAATTTGATGTAATATGTTGCCATGGAATGTGTGAACACTCAGAGTCAAGATTACATGCAAAATTCCCAGGCCTTTAGGTATGCCATCCTATTCCCATAAACCAGCACAGCTTTGTCCAGTCAAGGGTGTCACAGTAAGTGGATTTCTCAGAGATAACCCCATGTAAATCCTACTGTATGTGAGCCTAGATCAAGGACAGCTACAGGACAGATGTCCACAGTTACTGGAATTGGCCCTGCAGGAAACACAAGATGACATTAATACGGTGCTTTGCCTTGCGTAGTGTAAACGGATTAGTGCAGCCAAGATTACCAGTGTGGGTGTTCTGACAGAGCAATTGAGTGGTCAGGCCGAGGTCAAAACAAGGTTAAAGAACAGGCATGCTCGAAGTGGTGCTTTAACGTAAGCTGTTTTGAGAGGTTTTCATTACTGTATATTTTATACTATACTAACCCTACCATTATAATTAACAATGTCAAGTATCAAATATTAGTTTGAATAATTTGACTGATTAAACTTTTATATAAATAAATATGTTTGCATTTTCATATACAGTATCTTATTGTTTGATGTAACAATAATGACATATACGGACATAATATGACACCTATCATAATATGATATACTGTAGGCACTGTATATATTAATGGCAGCGTGAAAACTATACCCAATCATACACAATTTCATAGAGTAGTCAAAGAACTAACACAGAAATGACTCAGATGAGATGAGTTTTTAACAACAATGATGACATTAGCTACACCTCATTATTTCACACTGCAGTGTTCCAAGTCTAGACATTAGGCTTAAATAATACTTCATTCATTTAATGTAAAAATAGACAAGTATGTGAGGGAAGTCAAGAGGCATTCAAACACAGTGAAAGGCCATATAGATGCCAGTTTTAATGTAGCACACCAAGCACGATGGAAGCAAGCACTCAGCATTATGGTTATAACATCTGTCTGTGGGTGTAGAGGCAACACTCTCTTGTAGCAGCCAGAGAATTGGGTTTACAGCACATTGTCCTCGAGCTCATTCAAGTGAAAGAATGTTTCACTCAGTATAAGCAAGGTTATAATGTTATATTGAGCCCGACTGATTTCAGATGTGTATGTCTTGTCAATGTTTGTGAGTAAAAATTGTCCAATTATAACATGGATGTCAATCTATGTCAATACGTCAGTACTGTATGTTTCATGTGCCTACAGACTACTTTTGATGTGCCAACACCAGCATTGTGATAGCAGCAAGAACAACAATGAGAACAGTAAAAGATACATTAGCAACAGCATTGGGATAGTTGGTTCCTTGTGTGACTCCACGTCACACATGCTGTAAATGCCAAACTCTGCTTGACTCCTCTCCTTTACCGGCTGTGTATATTCAGAAATCCTAAATTGCTTGGTAAGGCCAGGTTAAAAGCAGGAGCGTCTATCTACTGTATAAGAGGTTTTGGAAATGAAAGAATAGAATAGAGTAGATTAATAAAACGATAAGGATTTGTATATTTTATCAATGTCCCTGGGAAAACATTTAGATGTTGAGGAGGAGGCTGAGAGCTAGCAGGCAGCACGAGTGCTAACGACAGCAGATCCCCAGTGAAACACAAGGATGACAGCACAACAGCCTTCTGGAACAGCCCAGTCCCCTTTGCCTCACCTGGCCACGGGGGCCGACCACGGGGGCCGACCACGCAGCCATGCGGTCCGGGAGGCTATAGCTTTCAAAGCTAACCATGTCTCGCTGTACAGGAGCAAGACATGGCCCCTGTGGGACTGTACATAATACTGTCAGACAGAGCGCTGAGCTAGCCCACTCCTCCGGGGATCCATGTCATTCCAGATTGCTGCTATAGGCTCCTATTCAGAGCGGTTTTGCTGCAGCTGGGTGTGTGGGCCACAGTGTAGCAGCTCTTTCTATTCTGAAGTACAGCTTGTGCTACAGCACTGAGCTGTCTTCTTGGGCTCACTTTAGCAAGAGCCTTACACAATTCTACTGTTATGGGAACAATATTGGAACACAAGGTTATCACATTTTGTGACTGCAGCATCAATGTGTGACTACAGTATGAATAATTTGCTAGGCAACAACAATTGCCTGTTAGTTTTGATAAAATATTGATATGATACACATTCTTACCACGCTGAGAAGATGTCTGAAAATGATTACTGTTTAAATCCCTGTTGGACATATGCTGGGCCACCGACTCACTTCTAATGAGTCGATATGCATTTTTATTTTTGGTTGAGAATGACGCAGACCACATTGTGACAAGCAGATACATGTTAATCCCAAGGAAATAGCAGAATTTCATTAAAATGTTATCCTTACATCTGATTCCTTAGGAATCTCACTATAAAGCATGTGAGCACCGTGTATCTTTGGATTCAATTACAAATACACAGAAAAAGCATTGAAAAGCTTGCCTGTTCATGATTTAAAGGATGAGTATGTCACCTTGGAAAAACCAGTAATTTAGCCAGATTTTGAAAGATACAATCGAAAAAAAAGCACCGCCCCTTGCCTCAATCATCCTTCCTAAACCACGCCTC
>JAODUK010047676.1:0-19605 GCA_027564635.1 Typhlichthys eigenmanni
ACTGAAAAGCTATTTGATTCAGAAAACAGCGCCGCTACCGCCACGCTACTCAGAAATGTAGTTTAACTAGTAGTGTCTACACTACTTGTAGCGACGCTACTGCCCAACACTGGTAATGCAGCATTACTTGGATTAGTATTTGTAATTGTATTACCATTTGGCAAAAAGTTTGTTATATCATTTGTTACACTACTAGTGAAAATATTTATAAACTTACATTAACTAATAACTAGTAACAAGTTACTGCTCAACACTGATCCAGTGTCTCAAAACATTGTTGTTTTGGTTTGAAACTGCGCTGCCACACCATAGAGTTGTCTGGTGGCTCACATGCATACAGTAGATTTTCCAAAATTTTGTTTAACACTTACTTTATATTTCAGTAGCCTGCATGGGTAAACTACTACTGCAAACTAGTTAAGAGGCAAAACATAAATAGAGATATATAACGGCAATTTTGGTAATTAATCAATAAATGCATCGATTTACATTTAAAATATAATTTATAAGGTACATTTTGCAACTAACTTCCGTAAACGATTTTGAGGTTTCACGCTTCGCCATTGCTGTGAGAAAAGGTCCATTGGTGTGAAGGAAGTTGACGTGACTCTCTCTTTTACATGGCTCTGGTTAAGTCTAATTCAGAAATAGGTACAAGTAATACCAGGCTGGCTGTTACATAATCTAGGCCTATCTTAGTGCTTGCCTCAATACTGTATGGCTGCAATGACAACTGTTTAAGGGGCAGGGGCACAGACACAGGGAACTGGACAGAAGACATAAAAAACAATTGCGTGTGCGTGCTTGTGTGTATAAACTCTAAATGTGGAATCTCACAGAAAAGCATACCTCCAGGGCCTAGAATGTTCTAACTGATTATACATAATAAATTGAATATTGACAGCTATAACCTATTTAGAACACAATGTCCATATGGGAACGATGAATACATAGGCTACATGGGACAAAAACATGCCTAGGCTATTACACTGGATTGCATGTTCTATAATTGAGACTATTTGTTACAGATCTGCCAGCTTCATGTGATCTCGAAAGACTAATCGTGTATTTGCCATTTCATCTCCACTATCAATTCATATCCATGCAAAATAGACGTCTAGATTAATTATAGATGCTGTGTTGGTGTCGCTATGGAAGAAGGGTGGGTTTGGCGCACAATAATAGATACAGACGGCCCTATAACAGCCGCAGTTTTCATATTTCAACCCGATATTCTACAACTCGTTCTATATTGAGACACATTTCTGTAGGTTATATGGCTAGCTATCGATGAAGAATATATGCTCTATGCAAATACTCCTGAAGCTTCAGGTGTGCGCAACCCGCAGTAACAGAATGAGAAGCTGAGACAATGCAGCGGCGATGCACGCCCCTCTGTGCTTTATATATATCTCTCTCTCTCTCTCTCTCTCTCTCTCTCTCTCTCTCTCTCTCTCTCTCTCTCACACTGTCTCTCACGCACACACACACACACACACACACGCACACACACACACACACACACACAGTCGACGACGGACACGAACAAGTTCGACTTGAAAGGAATAGGAATAAAAGACACAATCTACGTCAAAATATATTGCCCTTGGGAAATATTGTCCTCCAATGTGCAAATGGGTTCCCTGACACATTCCACTTGAAGATGCAAGCGCGGACGAGTCCGCGGCGTGCGTCCGTGGGTACACAGTAGCTAACATACATTTGAGGTGGGCGTCTTTCTAAAGTTAAACGCCACAGTCCCCCCTGTTAACAAACATACAACATACAAATCACACATCTATCTAGAGGAATCACCGTTTTAGCCACTGTACTTACGCACTGCCTCCTTTTTTGGGTCCAGGGCACTGGCGGTTTGCTGTATCTGGCCTATTTTGTTCTGGAGCAGCCAGACCCGCTGGTTCGTGGTAATGATGTCGTTTTCCAGCTCCTGAAACAAGGAGCAGGCGTGCCGAGCCAGATCAGACAGCTGGCGCAGGGTCCGGGACAGAACCACGTTACTGATGGAGGACAGGTCTTCGAAAAGCAGATCCTCATCATTCGGAATCTCGTGTCTGCACAGAAGCTGAGGCTCCACGATCCTCTTGGCGAAAGGCATTTTGCACGCGAGAAAGTATAACCCAGGTGTAAATTCCCACTCCGCGTAGAAAAGGGAGAAATTACAATATCCAGGTATATCCACGATAAACCGATGGTTCGGGCCGTGCGTTGTCCCCGGCATCAACCCAAAGTTCCCAATGTCTCCTTGAGATCCTCCATCCTGGTCGTTCGTGGAATAACTCACGCTCACTCACACACATGCAGCAGACTCTGCCGCTGACGCGCGCAACCAGCGAGTCCAGGTCAGTTGTATGAGGGTGCGTGTTGATTCTGTGATCACGGGTTGGCTCCGTGGCCTGCAAGTACCGAGTACAGGTTGAGGTAGCTTAAAGATGGAGGCAAAACGAGGAATAGAGGCGGTCTGCTTTGGAGCGGGAATGAGCTTCCAAACCAAAATGCTTGGCTGCACAGAGAGAGAAGCCAAGGCAATGGACCATTCTCGGGCTCAATTCAGTCAATTCTTGTGTATTTTTTTCTTGCAGTTTCGCATGTAAATAAATAATTTGAACAGCCCTGCTTTCTTCTAAATATTCTAGTTTATAATTGTCTGTAGAGTAAACCTTGTTGAGATACTTTTTCTGGACATGCATTCATTTTTGCTGACTGTGGACTTCAGTGTGTCATCATTGTCTCTCAAATAGTGATTGGCTCGCATGGTCTCTCTATATTGTGGGCTACAGCGATGTGATTTTGTGATGTGATCATTCCAGCAAGTTTGAGGGACAATATAGTGGCTAGCTGCAGCAAGCAACTATTATTTATAAAATTAATGTACATAGGCTATGCATGTTTTGTACATTTTCAACATTTCAGTCAAATTATTTTTGATTTGACTGAAAGCATTATTTTGTTTAATGTTTATTCTTGTATTTATTTTATTGTATTTTAACCTTTATGCCTCCACCACATAAATAAATGTTATATATATATATATCAAATGTTATCACAGCCTTTAGTTTTAAATATTTACTAACATGTAATTGCAATACCAGTTATCTCCAAAAGAGGGCTCTATAGTACCATGCTGCTCATTGTCTGCTTAAATTCTAACACATAAATACATATATTCATACTTATATAACATAGCATGTGTCATAATGTATTATGTACTAATATTAGTAATTGTTACTATCTTGAATTTTACTGTGCATCAGCATACAGTGTTGACATGTTGATGTATTCTCATCCAGTACTCTGCAAGGTCCTATTTGCTTTGCTTAAGGGTTCTAAAAAGTTATATCTTAACCAGAGGTCTTCAACAGGGGGATTGGGACCTTTAGGGGGCCCGGGACCCCTAGGGGTTCCGGTCATCAGACCCCTATAACAACCACCTAAACACCAATATCCTATTATCATCCAACAGTGTTATTTTAGTTTCATGCTGTTCGATACAAACAATAACTGCTGGATGGACTTATTGATTATCTAAATAAGGTCGGAAACAGATATTATTGGGTTGTAGTCTCCTCATGCCACAGTCATTATTTTAATATACTGGCTAATGAAGAGGCAATATTATTTTGGGCTCCTTTGACAGATATGTCATAAGAGTTAAAAGACAGGTGTAGCTCATGTTATTAATTGTATAAGTATGCTTAATGTATGTATACCTGTACACAAATAGACAAATATACTGCAGCAACCAACAAAGTGGTGCATACTTGCACACAACAACAATGCAATATAGACTATGCAATGCGTTTCAATGTGTGGGGTGTAGCTTCTGAGGGAGATTGCTTTAATTTGAGCATTCTCGAGAATGAATAACCCTGTCTTTAACTGATTCTTATCAGCATTTATGTCTCTACCATGAATGACTTGCAGTTTCCTCTTGACAAGAATAATGAAAAACTCACTAGAATCGTTATTAAATTAAAATTACATACATTATTAAAATGTATTATCAGAGTGGAGGCACATTCAATGTGTATATATACTGTATATATATATATATAACCAGTTGTAACCATTTACTGTATGTTATGATATCTTGTTTTGTAATGAGAAGTGTTACAGTATGTCTCTGATAACGTGTACAGACATCAAGGTCGACGTCTCTGAAGTGAATGTTCGGTATGACGGTATGAGTATAAAAAGCAAGCATATCCATCTGAAGTTCATGGTTGTAACACCTGTAACTGCTTCCTACCCAATGTACCATCAATTACCTGAAGTATACCGTGATTCATTCAGTTAATGTCGAAGTCCTTCTTGGTCAGACAAATTACCTCAGCATCAGCTATGGTAAATGTTTGGCAGGAATTCCTACAAAAATAATTATTAATTTGCAGGTAGGAATCTGATTAAATATTACCACTAATATATGTATAAGTATATATATGTTTACAGTGGTCTTCTGGGGTAGAACAAAGAAGTCTATTCCTGCATTGATATATACACGCACACACACACACACACGCACATGCGCGCACACACACACACACACACACACCAATCAAACTATTTCAGAAATAACAATAAATAGGATCAATCAACATTTTAGTAAACACTGAACCATCTAAATGATGTTGGTACGACACGTTCCCTGCCGACATCTTATCTACATTATGCATGAAAGCTTACACCCTTAGTTATGGCACCAGTGTCCAAAGGCCAAGGCAGCATAAAGGCTTGTTGACACTGTTTAACAGCATATGTTGCCTTGCCCTGCTCACTTAGACATTTGGACGGCGCTGAAGCAGTAAGATGTGTGTAAGGACTCCTATTGTGTTGCTGGTTCTCGTATGTGCTGTCTGTGTCCAGTCAAATGTGGAGACGGATGCCAGTGAGTTCCTGAAAATGTTTGATGAAGAAGCTACCGCCCGTATGTACCAGTACTCTTTGGCATCATGGGAATACAATACAAACATCACAAAGGATAACTCTGAAAAACTGGTAAGCATAAAATGTCATAGAGTACATTCACCAAAGAGAGATGTAATGAACAACATAATAGCAGTAATTGGACCGAATGTAATTCTTCATACACATATCTCACGACTTACCACCACAGACAGTGGAAAGCGGGAAATGGAGCGTCTTCTACAGCAACATGTCAGAGTCGTCTCGAGCCTACCCCATTGAGCAGATCACAGATCCAGAAATCAAACTGCAGCTCATCTCCCTACAAGACAAGGGCTCTGCTGCCCTGTCACCAGCTAAAGCTGCACACGTAAGACATCTATAATGAAGGCATCTAGAAATAACTATCGTAAAATAATATTTATAATGTTGCTGATGTTCACAATTAAATATTTACTGGTTACATTACCGGCATTAAAACGGGTGTATGTCTTTAAATGCCTTTTGTATTGGTAATCATTTGTCTTGTAATGTACAGTATGTGCTCAGTCAGTCAAGTGCAGTATTTTGTTTTGGTCAGTGTTTGGTCTATGAACCAGTTCAACAGGTCTCATAGCTGTGAGTTGAGATATAACGGAATCAAAAAAGGGAATTGGCTAATATAAGACAGTGGCCAAACTTATGATTTTATTCTGAACATGAGTGAGAAAGCTATTGGGTTTTACTTCATTATCACTATTACTAAGTAGATATAACTCTTTATTTCACAACTGGGCCTCTTCACTATCCTTTTAAGAATCCATTACATAATGTGAAACCTAATTATATGATAAAGTAAAGTATCATAGTATTATACTGTGTGTCTATATATATATATATATATATATATATATATATATATATATACAGTATATATCTTTTTTCCCAGCTGAACAAGGTGATGAGTGAAATGAGTACAATCTACAGCACAGCGACAGTATGCTTGATAGATGACCCATTCGACTGTCAGACTTTGGAGCCAGGTATCCTACACCAATGCCTATAAAGGGCCAAAGTCACACACAGTAGTATATAATTAACATACTACAGCTATTCACAAAAACACAAGTGGCTTTTTGTAAAGTTTTGTAAAGAATTTACAAACAAAACACACACACAACACTAAAGAACATGCAGCATTGATTAATAATAAATATGCAATTATCATACTCCGCACTCCTCTTATTGTGTTGCAGGACTAGAATATGTGATGGCCAGCAGTCAAAACTATATGGAGCGTCTGCATGTGTGGGATGGTTGGAGGAGAGAGGTAGGGAAGAGGATGAGGCCGCTCTATGAGGACTATGTCGATTTGAAAAACGAAGCAGCTAAGCTCAATGGTAACGGAACTAAGAGCAATTTGTTGTCATTTATTATTAATTGTGTTATATGTAGTATAATGCAACCCTCTGGTTGATATGTGACTGAAGAGACTTGAAGAAACAGTTTATGATGTTATCACTTGGTCCATATGATTCATCAATATTATTTTCTGTCAGTTCACTTATATCAATGTTTGCACTGTATCAATATTGTTTGAAAATGCTGAAATAAAATTGTAAAACTGTGTGTCTGGTAAAGCTCTAAATTGTCTTTACCACACATAGGTTTTGAAGACTATGGTGCATATTGGAGATATAATTATGAGACCATTGAGGAGGAAAGCAAGTACAAGTACTCCAGAGATCAACTAATGGAAGATGTTCGTTCCATATACAAACAAGTATGTCTAATAATATAGTTTTGTTGTTATTGTATAATATATATCGCATACATGTATGTATCCATATGGTACATTCATTTTGTATATAAATTATTACAGTCATGTTGTCAATGCAAGAGAATAATCACATGTAATAACATGTATTTTCTATGAAGATCATGCCCCTATATAAGGAACTCCATTCCTATGTGAGGGCCAGGCTTATGAAGGTCTACCCAGGCCACATAGATTCACAGGGACCTCTCCCAGCACATTTATTAGGTACATTTCATAAAATGTTTTAAAGCGGATTTTGAATGTACTTTTAAATGTTTGTTTGAAAATTGGAAGGCAGCTCATTAACTATCAGTATTTGTTGGCTTTATATAAATGAACATTGTTATACTGTACATGTGATATATGTCCCGTATTTGAAATGGGAACGTACGGGCTAAAAGCATTTGTGACTAAAACTATCCTATCCACAAACTACAGTATGCAATATGTCCACAACATGCCAGGCCTACCTGTCAGCAAAATAAAATAACATGTTCTTGTTATACTGTACTTTCTTGTTACCTTACAGTGCGGTCAACAAAGACAATTTGTAGTAGAATCTAATGTGTATTGCTTTATCAGGTGACATGTGGGGAAGATTCTGGACAAACCTCTATCATCTAGTTGTCCCCTTCCCTGACAAACAAGATATAGATGTTACCGTGGCTATGGAGCAACAGGTACTGTACAGTTAAGTCAAGTCAAGTAATAATTGCATACTACAAAACATCACAATGAGCTTTCCATAAAAATATAAACAATCTAACTAAATAATCAGGATAATAACCACAAGATGTGGCTTGTTGCATCTTGCATTCTCAATACACCTACCACATTTGAACAAAGAATTTAGATGATTATGGTTTCTAATCCCGTTTCTAATCTGAACAAGCAGGGCTGGAAGGAACGCCAGCTGTTCGAAGAAGCAGAGAAGTTCTTCATGTCTGTAGGCCTGTACAAGATGTTTGACAATTTCTGGAACAACTCAATGTTCGTGAAGCCCAATGACCGCAAAGTTGTGTGTCACCCCACAGCATGGGATATGGGAAATAGAGAGGACTTTAGGTAATATTCATACTCAGTAAGTAAGTAATAAACAAACCAAAAAAATACAATTACTTTGCGCATCAGTTGAGTAAGTTTAAAGCACATACATTAAGGAAAGGTCATGGAAGTGTTTTTTTATTTGTTATTTTGCATCACCCTGATTTATGAATACATGTGACCTCCCATACTAAATCTGTTCTCTCTGGAAATGTGAATATTAGAAGGATTTATTTAAAATAAATCAATATCTATATGGCTATGGGTATGGATACACTTGACAGGCTAATTATATGCCTCGGTTGTGGCATCGGTCAACCTCAATCTACATCGTCAACATATGTATATCATGTAACATTACATGACATTTAGAATTTTATATTATTCGCACTAGATCCACACACTTAAAACGTATAAAGCTTGTCACAGATGCATCACTAGAGAAGAATTGTTGAAATAGAATAGAATAAAAATAGGAGCTTTTAGCCCCTCCTTGAGGACATGTTATAAAATGTCTTCTAGTGAAAACAACAGCGAAAAAAGAAGCAACATGGGCTCTTTTATATATATATAATGTTGTTGTCATCCTTTAGCAGGTCGTTCAACCTCACAGGTTAAAGAGCCTTACATCTAGTCTGATCTGTGAAGAGACTCTGTTTCTTGGCATATTTACATTCTTGAAAGTGGGTTCCTAATCATGGCTTAGTGTTGGCATGTTAAGCGAAATTACATTCTCAGTGAGGCTGTAGCCCTTGCACTATCTGTATCTGATAATAGATTATCCGTTTTAAACCTGCCAGCATTCTGATGTATGGTTGACCTTTGAACATGTTTTATGATGCTCACAGGATCAAAATGTGCACAAAGGTCAACATGGATGACTTTCTGACTGCTCATCATGAGATGGGTCACAACCAGTACCAGATGGCCTACCGGAACCTGTCCTACCTTTTGAGAGATGGAGCGAATGAGGGTTTCCATGAGGCCGTTGGAGAAATCATGTCTCTCTCTGCTGCCAACCCGAAACACCTTAAGGACCTGGGACTCCTTCCTTCTAACTTTACTAATGATAACGGTACAATTAATTAGGCAACTAAGCCTGAACATGATTAAGCTAACACACAAAAACATGGCTTGATTTAACCTATCATGCACTCAAAAGATGTGATTTACCTATTTAGTTAACTCAGGACAAAGTAGTTAGAAGGCTATTTCTACACCAGTTAATATATGTTTATATCCAGATATTCCTGAACTATCTGCCAGCTGTTACACGTGATATATAAGAAACGGTAATAGAGAAAGACTACCATGTTTACTTACAAACATTGTTGTAGTTCTTCACAAAAAAAGAATAAGATCAAAATAACTAATCTAGCAACAACTCATACAGTAGTCTTCTTCATTTTTTACATGTCAGAAGTCAAACCTGAACCGAAGGCTTGTCGGTGTCTAAACAGCTTTTCTATTCAAAACTTCTGCCACCTATAATGCTTTTCCAATTATTACAGGTATACCTATAGGAGAAATATATTTGAGACTCTAGACTCCTAACCTTCCTTTGTTGTCTCGCTGTTTTGGTGCAGAAACGGAGATCAACTTCTTGCTAAAGCAAGCGCTCACCATCGTGGCTACATTGCCCTTCACCTACATGTTGGAGGAGTGGAGGTGGCAGGTGTTCAAAGGAACCATCCCAAAGGACCGATGGATGGAGCGCTGGTGGGCGATGAAGTAAGGAAAGGACTCTAGTCAGCAGACGGCATGTGTGTGTGTGTGTGTGTGTGTGTGTGTGCGTGCGTGCGTGCGTGTGTGTGTGTGCCTGTCCGTGCCTGAATGATATGTATGGATTCACTATGCATAATATATCTGAACTAATATACACGTAGTCATGAAGTAAGATACCTGGTTTACTGAGGTTCTATAGTCTAAAGGGTCTAAGACAGAGGTCGTTCACTATCATATATGGTATCAAATATTTAGCTGACGGGCCAACAGTAATGTTTAGTGCGACTTTAATTGCCATGTATAAAAGTAGGCCTCTAACTAAGCAGATTTATATAGCACATGTATTTATGTTAATGGATATTTTCTGACATTTCAATTTTTGGAAGAAATACGTTTGGGATGAAATTATTTGGAGGACCCCCTGTAGTACCTCTGAGGACCCCCTAGGGGGACCCCCTGTTGAAGACCTCTGGTCTAAGCTATCAATGTTTATGCATGGCTCCCGCTTCTATTCACCAGGAGAGAGCTTGTAGGGGTTGTGGAGCCAGTGCCAAGAGACGAGACCTACTGTGACCCACCTGCACTGTTCCATGTTTCAGGAGACTATTCATTCATCAGGTACCACTCTCCACAAACATCTCATCCTGCCCAAAGCTAATATTACAGACTTGACAATTGTACTAGTGTGTGTCCATATGGGTGTTTTACTGTGTGTCTGTATGCTCGTAAAAGGTACTTCACCAGAACCATATACCAGTTCCAGTTCCAAAAAGCCCTTTGCAATGCAGCAGGACATACAGATGACCTGTTTAAATGTGACATCACCGGCTCCAAAGAAGCCGGGACAAAGCTGAGGTTTGCATTTTCATTTACTGCACATGCATATTATAATTCACTGTATACTGTACTATTTATATACATGTATATATACTATATGGAGAGAGAGAGAGAGAGAGAGAGAGAGAGAGAGAGAGAGAGAGAGAGAGAGAGATGATACAAAATAAAACATTTAAACAAATTATAGTAAATACCCATCACATAACTATGTCAGTATATCCTTCTATTGCCGATAAGATAACTATGCTGTCCTTTAGTAGTTCTAGTGAACTATCATTCACTAGAACTAATAAAAACACTAATTTTTAAATATATTATACAGGTTTGCACATGTACTGGTACGCTGTTACTGTACAGTACATTGACATATGTGTTATCTCATTAATAATTTATGTTTATGTTTACACACAGACCAACTCTATATGCTAATATGTTACTTGTAAACAGCAGCTACTCTGTTTTTTCTGATAGGGATATGCTGGAATTGGGCAGGTCTAAGTCCTGGACAAGAGCTTTGGAAATGGTATCTAACGATGTTAAGATGGACGCTGCCCCACTGTTAGAATACTTTCAGAAGCTTTATGATTGGTTGGTGAAAGAGAACAAGGACAGGAATGTAGGCTGGATAGAGTCCATAAATCCATGTGAGTGCCAAAGCTTTCTATAAAAATCACTAACATAAAATGGAATACTTTTTCAAAACGCTTTTTCATCTTTTTTTCTTTTTTTTCTTTACAGATTCAGAGTATGCCACCAAAGTGAGGATTAGTTTAAAGAGTGCCTTTGGCGATAACGCTGTAAGTTATACATAGCTTCAAGACAAAACATGATCCCATGTTGGTGTCATTGCATCAGCAGACAACATATACATATGTGTACAGTACATTGCAGTGCTGTTCGATGTCTGTATTTAAAATATGTTTCAGTATCCCTGGAATGCCAACGAGATGTATCTGTTCAAGGCCAACATCGCATATGCCATGAGACAGTACTTCAGTGAAACTAACATGAACGCTTCCTTCACGTCAGTAGAATTATTAGCAATATAAGCATTAACCTTTGCATCCTTCATTACGTCTGCTACATTCCTCTGTGAGTGTCCGGAAGGTTAGAAAAAGCGCTATATAAATGCAGTCCAGTCATCTGTGAGTTGTCTTCTCTTTGTAACTTTAGATCAGAGAATGTCCTAACATATGAGGAGACTCCCAGGATTTCATTTTACATTGTGGTCACAAACCCAGCCATGCCTACCTCGTTCATCTCCAAGCAAGACGTGGAGGCTGCTATACGGTAGGCTGTGCTGGGGGGGGGGAGAAGGAGATGTGGCAGGCCCTCAGCACCCAAGTGTAGGAGGGGCTTGGCTTCAATCACAGTGTGATTATGGGCACAAATTGAGTGTCGCTTTGAAGGGCTGTTAGTTCCCATTTCCTTATCAGACCATATTCCAGCGTAGATCTCCAGACATGTAGCATTCAGTTAAATGGCTAAATGTTCTGAGGTTATTTAAGTGTAACTGCATCGTAAAATGTGTTTATTGAGCTGTAAACGAAGTAATAGGATCGAAATGTGATGAGTACTACACGTCATATCAGTTAAAAGTCACCCCAGGACCTGTCTGGTTTTCATCGGTACACTTTGTACACTCAAATGTCATCAAATTCAAATGTTAATGATTTTTTCAAAGTTGTTGTGGGCAGAGTCAGGCTCAGACCTGGGGTGCAGTTACATTTATGACTTCACTTGACTTCAAACATAGTTTTGTTGAAACTCATAACCTAGAGAGAAAAGATGGGTTAACTAAGGGCACTCACTCATAATAACTATTTATTTCAAATTAAATACAGATTATCCCGTGGTCGAATCAACAATGCTTTCCAACTGGACGACAAGACGCTGGAGTTTGTAGGTATCCTAGCAACGCTTGCCCCTCCCGTGAAGCAGCCAGTGACGGTGTGGCTTGTGGTGTACGGTGTTGTCATGGGAGTTGTAGTTCTTGTAGGTGTCTTCCTCATCATCTCGGGTTTCAGAGACAGGAAAAGGTGAGTCTGGTCCACCATCCACGCATTGCACCCCCCACATGTATGCCACTATACATACCTTATCATACTTAGCAATCTTCTGTGTTTATAGGAAGTCTACAAAGAAGAGGACGGAAAACCCATATGATTCAACATTGAACGGCGTAGCCAATAGCACATTTGAGGACAATGAGGGGGAACAGACTGGTTTCTAAGTTAATTTCAGGCTTCAAAAGGTACTGGGATGACATCTGCATAGATACATCCAAAGATCACTCAGGAAACTCAGGGGAACACTTCGTTCAAAAACAGTCTTTTTCCTTTCAATGCTGGTCTTATTAAAACATTGATAAAATATACAGTATAAACTCAACCATTTTAATTTTTAAACAGTAAAGTGTATGTATTTGCCAAGGCTGGGCAGGTGTTTGCTGAATGTAATTGATTTTAAAGTTCTACTTTTTGTGGTCTAAATAAATGTCCTGCTATTTATCATTAATTGATGTAATATAATGATTAAGCATACCAATCATTCACAAAAGCTTTGATATTTGCTGTTTTTAGAATATGCTGCCACAACAGGGTCACCAGATACAATATGCAGTCACCACATCCCACTTGTAAAAACGAATTGATTACATATTACAAAAGAACAACTGGTGATGTGATGAGTCGAAGAAATCAAACACTGAAGAAGAAACTTAAACACATTGTTTTTATTCATGCATACACATCTACACACTTCTGCAATAGCAGAATATTAGTGACAGACAGTACAATGCAATTATTCAACTCTTCCCAGGAGCCTGGACCATGTACAAAGCTCAACACAAAAGAGCTTTAAATCATGTCTACAGGCAGACGTTTACATATTTGACAGGGACAGAAGAAATCCCAGCAATAAATATTCATGTTATAAAAAATGATGCAAGTATGCAGATGAATATGAATGACACATTTGGTTGAATTAATGTAATGCATAAGTGAGGGGAAGCAATGATTATAAGAGCTCAATGACTACACACTGTTCCTACACATCATGTTCGAATGACAAAGTAGAAAGATGGGTCTTGTCCCTGTTTGGTGTCCATCTGTACCGTATCACTATTCACTATTTTAATGAACCACCCACGGCAGAGCACTGACTCAAATTTGCGAAATTTGTCCATGGTGGCCTTCATGTAAAAGAGAAAGGACATCGCTTCTTCGTCGCTCTCTGAGATCTTCTGCAGCCTCTGCTTTTCAAACGTCTATGACAACACAAGCATCAGTGCATTCTTATACAAACGAGAGTAAATATCACAAGCACACTTTTCTCACTCACTCTCAGAAAATACCTGCACTTTCAGAACAGGCCGGCCCCCTTCTTTGTTGCATTGGAGGAAGCAGTTGGAGTCTGTGAAGTTTAAGACGACTGCCATTCCTCTATTATTAAAGTTCAGTATAGAGGTGGACTTGTAGTAATAGATGGTGATCTTCTCTAAACACACACAATATAATTATAGAATATTACATATAACAGCATTATACAAGTAGCAGTGTTAAAATACCTGATTACAAAATATTTGTAATTAAACAAAATCTATGAAAAGTGATGATGTAAATGTGTCAAATTTCCATTCTTCACTTGTGGTGTACATTATAAATGTACATGGTGTATACAGTATAATTACAAATAGGAGTGTAGGGTAATACAAATTACTACACACAGACAGACCTGGATTTGGTGATGCATAGGGCTTGTTCTGCAAACAGAAACTCTTGAGATAGTTACTAGAAAAAACATTTTCAATTCCTAGACTGGCCTTTTGCTTTTGTTGTGTAAAACCTCTTGGTACTAGAAGGAAAAACAGCAGTTGGTCAGTGTAGACACGTGGGGGTGAATTAGCCATGTGTATGTGTGTGTGTATGTGACAGAGAGAGTGTTGGGGGCGTGGTTAATGGGACTCATGGGGTTTTAGACAGGTGTGGGTAATTGTAAAATAATCTGTCTTGTATAAGAACAGAGCAGGAAGAGATTATGAATGACAAAGGGAAATGTCAACCCATGATGGAAATACAATGCTTGATATACAGTAGTGAATGAAAGTGAACATGGAATACCATAAACAGCACAGATACTCTCTCAGCCAGAACTAACTCATTGTGGAAATGTGATTCTTTGCTGCATTTTGCATGCGAACAGGGAGACAATCTGTGCTGTTTATTTAGTGTTCACAAGCAAGAGCATATCAGGCAATATCACTCTGTCAAGAGGGTTGACATTCCATTCCTTGTCTGGTACTTCCATGTCTATATTCTCATTTCATGTTGATATGGAGACGTGATTATTACAATTACTTACACGTATCCCAAACCCCATAAGTCCCATGAACCACACCCACAGCTACATAGTCAGAATGTACACATCAGAGAAGACAGAACATGAGTGAGTATGGATGAGTCCATATTTACCCAAGGTCACAGTGGCAGAATTTGCCATCACAATGACATCATTAAGAGTGCATCCTGACCCAACGCAACAAGAACACTGACTCCCCATTTGACATCCTCTTCTTTTCACCACAGAGATGTTGGTGTTAGTCAAAGAAACAATGAGCACACACCCCTCCTTAAACTTCTTCCCTTTATCAAGTGGGCATTCCTCCTCAATATTCTCCCTGCCCTCGCCAACTTCTTCCCCGTCCTCTCTGCTCATCTCCAAGCTGAAGCTAAGCATGGTGGTTTCCTTGGAGAATGGCTGGAGAGCACCCTCATCTGGGCCAACAGAGGGAGATGGCTGCTTTATCTGGCTGTTCTTGTGCACTGTCTTTGTTTGGAGGGGTAGAGAGAGGTTTACACATCATAAGGATCTAAATGCAATGTCTGGAGTCTGTTGGTGACATTACATTACAAGTCGAAACTAATTTACATGGGTCAATTTTAAACTAAACTTATTTTTAAATTACTTGTTTGAGGATGGCGATACAGTTTAAAATGTACTGTGAATGGTTTTATACACTTTATATACCAAAGTATTTTAACCTGTTCATCCCTAAGTGGGTCGTGCACGTAACTTCCCCCCACTCCCCCAACTTGTGGAGTTATGGTTATTTTTTCATATATATGTCTAGTTACTATTGATAATATTAATTGTAACTAGACATGTATGAGAGAAGATAGTCTGGCCTCCATAGGCCAGACGTGTATATTAAAGTTATACACACATCTGGCCTAGTGATGTAGGGGTTTAAGCAACAACACAATATAAATTGCAGAAGATTTCAAACTTAGATGAATAAGAGTAATTTTATTGGCGGATAAAATCCAACTTACCAACATTGGGTTCCTCATCGTATTGGTAAGCATCTGTGCAAGCATTTCTGGTGGCACATCTTCTAGATTGATTTCGTTAAGCTGAATCAATGTATCTCCTTTGCTAATGGAAAATTACACATGACATTCAGACTTACATCAATGAGGTGTTTACAGATTTAAAGGAATCAAACCAGGTTATCTATTCCTTGTCTCGTTAACTTACCTTGCAAAAGAACCACCTCCCTTTTCCTTTTTAAATTTGACAACATCATCCACTTCATATTGGTGTTTGCCATTGTGGATCTGGTGGATGAGTAACACTCCTCCTTTTGCTATATTATCCTTGGAAATTACAAAGCAGACCTTATCAAGGAAGACCAACCCTTACACAAAATAAAGTAACTTACAGAGAAAACGTTTTAAAAACATGTAAACATTGCGTTTAGCATTTAAACATTTATCAAGTAAAGAAAACATAAGAAGGTTTGTAAGTCAAATGAACCTACCTTAGCTTCCATGATGACGACAGTGTCATCAGCTAATGTTGGCAAGTTTGGGAATATCCCGCTTTTTAAGTGATTGTTGTGACCTCATCTTGATAACTGCTTTCTCACATGAGAAAAGGAACTAGGTTGGTGAAAATGGGGAACTGATTTTATTGTAAGAGGAAGCCAAGCACACAACAAACACACAAACACACACAGACACACGCACACACAAACACACACACACACACACACACACACACACACACACACACACACCAGCCTGACAGACATACACCATCAGCTCAATTTCCCATTTCTATAACAAATTAGTTTTAGGGCTTTTCAAATACAGAACACAATACATTCAACAGAGACATTGACAGTAAAGAAGAAGTAACATGTCTTTGTTTATAGCATAATCTGTATAAAAGGGAAGGTTTAAATGAATCTGTGATAAAGCCAAGATAGTTTATATTGTAAAACTATGACGATGTTAGGGCTAACATTTAGACCTATGATATTTTAGTGGATTAGGTTAGGTTGGTAATGATGTTAGCCTAACTGTTAAGATGAATGTTGAAAAAGAAAACTATGGAGAGTGTGTTTCTAAATGTGAAAACAGATTTCATTCTGTGTTCTGAGTTGTCAATGTGTGCTATATTTACTGTGCAAACATGCGCAGACTCATAAAGTTATTTGTAGCTTGCCGTTGCGAGCTAGCGAGTCCTGCTCTATCTAGGGGCAATGAGTTACACCAAAGGCATACCACTGACCCAAGTTTAAAGGCCTGCCATATACTGAAGCCTGCTCTCCACATTTCCACAATTCCAGAGATGGAAGCAGCGTGATCAGGTAATGGACAAGATTTTTGTTGTTGACTGAATCATCAAAGATTAGTTGAACTCAACTCCAACTAACTTGTAACGTCTCAAATTGCTAATCGGATTTTAAACGATAACCAGTGGACGTTGGTCATTGGCACAGATATGTGGATAAGCCAGAACTTCAGCAATGTTGGCAATTGCCCCAAGTAGGTTACAAGATTGATAGTTGACATTTCGTAGTATAGCCTAATAATAGATTAAAGTGACACTCTTGCACAAACCTTGTGGTTTCAAATCAAAATAGTTTTTTTTTTTTACTTTATTTAATACAAATAGGATTATCTTTATTGTATTAGCTTAGCTTTCCATGTAAATGCTTAATGTGTGTGTGTGTGTGTGTGTGTGTGTGTGTGTGTGTGTGTGTGTCTACAATACACTCCAGAGGCAATGTTGGATGTACTAATAATAGGGGGAGGTCCTCATGCCTTGACCCTGGCCAGTTTGCTATGCGTCCATAACCCAGAACAAAACACCCGTGGCACAGACCACTGCCACATCTATCCAGACCTGCTATCTCACTCACCCCAGGAGCGAAGCAGCAAAACCAACCGCCATAAAAGCAAAAACAAGAAGAACGTGGGCCTAATTAATACTAGTTAGTGTATACTTAGTGTTATAATTTTTAATACATAGTGTAGTATATCAAAATATGTCTCATTATGTCTGATAAGGGGCCCACAAGCTAATGTGTGGTTGTATTGGCAGACTTGGTGGATGAGCCTGTTTTATCTGTGGTGTCAGATAAGATTCTTCCCCCCACACTGAGCCTCAGAGTGGTAGACTCCTATGGAGAGTGGACTGGCTTATGGGAGGGCCAGTTCACTGCTCTCAAAATCCCCAACCTGCGCTCTCATACACTAGTACACACAGACCCTCTCAACAAGGTAAATACATGCTTCAATCAGTAATGACAACAGGGTGTTAAAAAGCTGTTGATTGTTTCAGGCTGTATCAATTAAGTACAATTACTAATGTGTAACTGCACCATAAAATGTGTTTTTTTAGCTGTAAACTAAATAATAGGATTGATCTGTGATGAGAAACATAAATGCTGATGTAAATATTGACAAAATTCCGTTTTTTATAACAATCTGCATTTTATGGGCTAAAAACAGAACTACACGTCATATCAGTTAAAAATCGGTACACATACTACGCTCATATGTCATTCAATTAAAATGTTAACGGTAATGTTAATGGGGGTCCCCCTCTCAGCCCTTCCCCTCCCCTCACTCAGCTCCTTGACACATTTTTCAAAGTTGTAGTAGTTGTCAGGCTCTACACTTTAAGCTGTGAATAAGATGTGTGGCATGCACCTATACCCTCTACATTAAACGTTAAACACAAGCTATTACACAAAGGTGTTGGTTGGAAGTCGGGGGATGGGGGTTAAGCAAGTGTAATTATCCACCTTGCTTTATTACTGTAGGTTAAGATATTGTTTGACATGTTTGAAGACAGCTTGGTTGTCAGGTATTGTGTCGATACATACATCAATGCAGTCAGGTACTGCATTGATGTCAATTTGTCAGATTGGCTATAAAATGTCCTTAACAATACAGTCATCTTTGATTAACAGAGAGCACTGCAGGAGTTTGTAGTGAAACACGATCGTACAGCAGAGCTCTACAGTCTTCCAGACCAAGTATACATTCTGGATGAGAATGCCTTTTTCAATGACATGCGACTGGGCAAGAAAGAGAAGAGGCGACTGAATATGCCTACAACCCTGAAGAAGAGCTTGTCTTTCAGTCTTCCGGGAGCCAGACTTAGTGTGGACTTCTTTAAGGAGCAGGTTTGTGTGTGAGAGAAGACATTATAAAATGCATTGTGTGAAGCTCATGATACACATTCTGCATTTGCGTGCAAAAATGTCATGGTTGAAGTGCACATGCTGGTGTAAAAAGTTAATAAACATGCCGTTTGTAAAATCTTACTGTGTTTGTGTTGTGTTCTAACCACCCCTAACGACTGTGCTTACACAAACTAAATATTAACTACATGTGAAATAACCTCTGCATCTTATTAACTCTTCACACATGAACAGTACATTGTTTTAACCACCCCTAATAACTAAATATTAACTACATGTGAAATAACCTCTGCATCTTATTAACTCTTCACACATGAACAGTACATTCTTTTAACCACCCCTAATAACTAAATATTAACTCTATGTGAAATAACCTCTGCATCTTATTAACTCTTCACACATGTACCCTACAGTCTAACCGCCCCTAATGACTGTGCTTACACAAACTAAATATTAATTACATGTGAAATAACCTCTGCATCTTATTAACTCTTCACACATGTACGGTATATGCAAAGCCCCTATATTATGATAGAAAAACTGTTGATTCAACATTAGTAAAATGAAAGCTTGTGCGTGACAGTAATATATTAATCTGTGTTTATGATGACTTAGAAACAAAACAACATTATCCAAACAATAGAAACTACGAAATTCTAAAAGATTTACACACCATAAAATTGTATAAATAGTAGTATTATGACAACCTTTATGTGCTAGTACACTAAGAATAAAAGGCTGTACGCTGCTGTATAGCATGAAGTAGTCATATATATATATA
>JAODUK010047708.1:0-19596 GCA_027564635.1 Typhlichthys eigenmanni
CCCCCCCCCCCCCCCCCCCCCCCCCCCCCCCCCCCCCCCCCCCCCCCCCCCCCCCACCCCCCCACACACTCTCTCTCTCTCTCTCAGCCCCGCCTGGCCTGCATCCCTCTGATGTCTTTGTCTAGCGGTCACATACTGTAGGGTGATGGATGGACAGGATGGGGGACAGGGAAACATGATATGACAGGATTAGTAGACGAAAGGAGTATCATTGTGGGGGATGGCCGTTTTAAAAGGGGGAGTGCATGTATGAAAAAGAGAGGAGGAGTAAGGGAAATGGGCTGATTTGTTGGTATTTACGATATTTGGGTGGCTAGCTCAGATCAGGGCATGTGAGTTACATGACATGTAATCTAATTAAATCTCCAACCAGGGGTCACGAACACCAATTGTACATTTTTACTGGGTACCTTTGATTACAAGGCCATTCATGAGAGTAGTTTGTACGGAAAGATATGATCCATATTTGTATCGCTTATCTGACATTGCACAATTGTGATTCATTATGATTTATTATTTATTGCACATGCGGTTTAAATCAAAAGACAAATAGTTATTCCATGGAACAACAAAACCATGCAGAAAAGATTATTGCTTGTTCTGAGGAAGTAAATAAAAAGACTGTACGAAAGAATAGATGAAGTAAAAGGTGCCACAATTTTAAAATGTTCTAGTCTAGTCGATTAGAACCGTCACATATACATTTGCTTTAAATTGTCAGTTTACTGTTAATTGAGTCGAGTACACAAAAGTAAGCCCTAATCAGTTTAGATGATTGATTTTAAAGACTTGGTGTTTACAATCAGGTAATGATGCATCTGTGGTTAATTGTATTTTGAAACTAACCTTCATATTTCTGCTGTGTGATTCATGACACTGATTTAGTCTCTGGCATGACATCCATTCATCAACGATGAAAGAGATCTTTCATGTCTTTCTTTTGGTTTACTGTAAACTGTATCCTGGGATCTCAATTTCTTGTGGGCCATAGCTGCTGCTGTCAGGCCAGGATTTATTTTGGTAACCATGGCAGTGAAGAAATTCAAGTCAACATGTCACCATGTGCAGTTATTTTAATGACAAAACTATATTTTACACAGCAAAACAGAAATAATATTTTTGAGAACACTGTGTATCAATTACCCAATAACGTACTTGACAATGATTTGCAGAAAAAAAAGCAAAAGAAGCCTGACTGAATGTGAAATTATTTGTTTCTTAATTAGAAATCAAACATTTTTACGTAATATAATCACGTGTTTATGTGGTCAGTAGTCACGAGAAAGCAATGCAAGATCATTTAATTTAATTTCAATACAACCCTTACAACACCACATTTAATATAGATCACCAATCCCTGCAATTATGTGAGACATTGTTTATTCATCTGAATAATAAATAGTGGGACCAATATCTAGGAGAGACATGGAAACGAAACCTACAGTAGTATCTAGTCTGTTAGCAGACAACCGATACACTACAAGGAAACATATGGGACTAGTGTTAAACATATTAATTTATTTGCTTTAAATAATTCCATATTATTAATGTTTGTACCACTGACTATACATACAAATAATATAAAAACAAAATATAGTAAAAGAAAAAGCCAGTTAATAAACTGTGAAGTCATGCAATATTCAGCTGTCTCTCTGAGAGAGAGAGAGAGAGAGAGAGAGAGAGAGAGAGAGAGAGAGAGAGGGAGATTCCTGAATGTTGACTGAGTTGAGAAAGGAAAGCTCACTCATGCACACACACACACACACACACGCACACACACACGCACACCTACACCCAACAGTCAAAGCCGAACAGTTACGTACAGGGAAATGCTGGGTACAGCCTGTGAATGTTTTACACTGATATGCAGTAAATAGAAACTTAGGGAATTTGCTGATCAAGCATTTTCATGTATAAGAGGTGTTTCAATCATTCTAGCGGATATGTGGCCTACAGTAAACAAATGATTTTAATACCGTTGGAAGGTGCGCATGCATGTGTGATGGTATAATATGTATTATTATTGTTGTTTCTATATGCCTTTTCAGATATTTCCTAATAAATGTTTCTTTTTTGTTTTGTTTTGTAAACTTTGATTACCTAGAAAATTATTAGTATTATTATCATTATTATTATTATTATTATGATTATTATTATTATTACTATTATTATATAACACATAAGAAGCAGCTATCTCACTACTAAAGACAATAAGGGCATGTGGGGGTCGGGGGAGAACACCTCTTTCCAGATGGAATTCTACCCTTCCAGACCTGCCGGGCTAGTTTCTGCAAGGTCTTTATCCACACACACACGCACACGCACACACACACACACTCCAACCCCACCTCCCTGCTCCTTTCGACTCATTCCCCCATGTTTTTCAATGGACTCCTTCTCTCCAGTCCTCCCCTCCCCTCTCCTGTCCTCTTTTAATTCAGGCCTCCAGCGACGTGTTGGCTCATGTCCACCTGCACTCTCACACTCCCCCACACTTCCCCCATGCGTTCAGTCAAGCTCCCTCGCTCCTGTTATCTCACCGACACAGTCAGCGCACTCTCGGGAAGACACGATTCATTGACAGACTTCCCTGTGCGTCCTTCTGATGCTCTCCGGCCTCTGCATCTAGCCTCTCTCTCTGGCCAGCCTCTAGCATCTCTCTCTCTCTCTCTCTCTCTCTCTCTCTCTCTCTCTCTCTCTCTCTCTCTCTCTCTCTCTCTCCCGCTGAAAAATGCCATGTTCATTTGTATTATTTCAACATCCAGATCGGAGCACTATGATATTGAGTATTTGCCAGTGAAGTCAAGCCTCCTCGGTTGCTCTGCCCTCTTTGTCCTCCTCTCCTCTTCTTCAGAATGATATGTCTCTCTTTAGTGCCTCGTCGCTCTCTCCACTGAAGCATATGAAGTAGTTTCTCTCTGACGTGTCACCGCAATTCACGTCTGACATTGTGACACAAACAAACAGAATGTCAAACCTGTCCTGACTACACACCAATTATTCTAACAACCAACCAAACAACACACATGAGCTGGCTATAATACATACTGGCAGCCTGAAGACACTGTATCACTGGCAAATGGTATCTTAGCTACAAAATAATAGCTACTACTACTATTACTACATCAAAGACAGCCATGGATGAACTAAAGGACACTGCTATACAGTATGTCCAAATCCTCTGTCTAACAACTGCATACAAACAGAAGACATCACCAACAACAGCCACGCCTAAACACAACATAGCAGCCATCTAGAATTACAAAGATTACCTCAAATCATGCAGATATCTGCCATATGCAAACAAGCAACATAATCTGCTACTTTTATTACAAAAACAATTTGAACATGAAATCTGAACAAGCTGAACAATCTGTTAGCTGGCCAGACATACGCTAACATACATTATCCATGTAAACATAGAACACCTTGTCCATACACAAAGACATTGTATAAAGTAACAAACTATGAAATTGTTGTGACATGTAAATTATATGCAGATTATTATAAACGGAATGTTTTGGTTTACATTTTGCCAAACAACAGCTAACTAAGCAATGCCATGTTTATCTTGAGTGTAATACAGCCTGTCAGCTCTGTGGTTGGATATTGGATAAACTATGGAAGGTGGATGCCCTTGGGAAAGACACACATGGCCCTTGACCCACAACACACACACACACAACGTCTGTTATCATCTACCACAGTGGGCCCCCCAATAGTTTGAGCTTGCCTTTGATCAAGTCACATTGAAAATGCACACTGAGTGACCTGTGTGCATGTGTGTGTGTGCGTGTGTGTGTAAGACAGAGAAAGAGCTAGAGACAGAAAGAGCTAGAAAGAGAGAGAGAGTGAGATCGGGGAGGGGAGGGGGGAAGGTCCAACTTCAAGTGCTGGATATTGTTCCGTTACTTCCTGCTCTTTAAGCCATGACCTCGGGGAGCGCGGTCATGAAAAAGCCCTTTGTTTAGGTGACCCTCAACCTCTCCTTTCTCCTGCTCCATCTCCTCCATCTCCTCCAACCCCCTCTTTTCTCTACTGCTTTCTCTCCTCTGTTCCCCTTGAACCTAAAACACACACTTGCCAAACTCTGGGAATTGATAAAGAGAGAGACCACCAGGGTGCACACACGCACACACACACACATGCACACACGGCACACACATACGGCACACACACATACACGCACACATACACGCACACGGCACACACATACGGCACACACACACCCAACACATGCACACACCCAACACACATACACATTCCTGTTTCGTTGCCATAGCAGCAGTGTTTCCTGATGCCAGTCTTTGAACGTCTGAGGAGGTCTTTTGGAGCTTTCATGCACTGGGCAGACATATTTGATGTGACAGTTTGCTAAAGGTTAATATACTGTAATACATTGTAGTGGTAACAGGTCACTTGTATCATGGTGCATTCTCCTGGTAGCAGGTAGTTACCAGCATTTGGTAAAAAGCATGACATCATAGAAGCAAGAAACAGCCTACAGTCTGTTTGTGTTTGTCTCTCTCACACTTACGCACACTATCAATCTATCTATCAATCTATCTATCTATCTATCTATCTATCTATCTATCTATCTATCTATCTATCTATCTCTCTATCTATCTATCTATAGAAAGCTATATTTAGTGTGTAATTGCTTTAATTATGGTATTATTATGATTATCTGTATAGCCTCGTCAGTTCATTCAGATTATACACAGGTGTCACAGCTAAACATTAGCAGGTTACCTGACTGGTTAGATCACAAAGGCAATGTACAGGGTGTGTGTGTGTGTGCGTGTGTGTCTGTTGTCATGTTTCAAACACATGAAAGGGAGAAATAAAATGGTGTGTAAAGAGAAGTGTGTGGGCATGGTAGTGTTTGTGTGTGTTTGGGTAGAAGACAATGTATTCCTGTTGCCTCTTTACAGAGGAAGAATGCAAAATCCTAATGGGCCACATCCATCATAAAGCCCAATATACCCTAAAGCATTTTGGACTATTAGACTAAAAACTGTTTGTGTCACACAACATCTTAAATAACCCTGAGCCTGGTTACGTCACCTCAGTGTTACTAATAAACCGAATATATTCATTGTTTCTATTTGGTTTGTTTTTTAGCTGTAAACTGAAAAGACCACACATCTCAAATATTTACATCACCTTTATCTTGTCCTCAACGTGTGTTAAAGAATTAAAATAACCTTGTTCCTTAATGTTGTCCATTATCTCCTGTGTTTTGATACTTTATAGTAAAATGGTAAAACACTTATAGGAGCAGATATTGATTCATGACTCTTTCTTAACTATAATTCTTAATTTTTCCTTTGTTACTTTGCTAGCATACGGCTAACAAAAACTAAAGAGACCTGATTTGTATCTGCCTGGATGTTCACTTAATTTACGAGAGGTCTTTGAGAGGTTAAAACAGTTTCAGGTCAGCTCTCAGTCCCTCAGATCTTCTACGACACATGCATATAAAGTGCTAACTCAGTTTCTATTTGAGGTAACAGGACAGCAAAGTGAGTCATAAAATATATTATTATTACCATTCATTTACCATCAGGGGTGGTAGGATTTTTACATATCCTCATCTTGTTGTTTTGCGTTGGTAACTCAAAGTCAAAACGGTCCATGTTGCTTTAATGACAGTGCAGCATGTAACAGTGACTCCTATGACAGCTAGCATAACTCATAGGAGGTAATAGAAGGTCATCACAAGCAAAGAGGCCTATCAGATCCCACATCCTGTCATCCACAGCAGTGTATACACCCCGGACTACAGTTGTATAAAATGCAGGAATTAGCCTATTATGATTCATATGACAGAGACAAAATCACCATAATGACAATAATTATACAGACAGAGAGGCTTTCCTAACTGGTTATGGCACCCACAGGCTCCACTTCCAATCCAGAACCAATTAACTCAGTAAAATGTATTTTTATATTTCCATATTTGTGCTTGTGCACAGATAGTATCAACATGCAGGCCTGAAACCATGTGACTCTGACCTGCCACTCACAAAGGAATGAACCAATTCGTAATTGTCTTTCCTAAACCTTTGTTTACCAGAGATGTTAACGGCATGTTAGTGTCTGAGACACGCCTTCAGTCACTGAAGTGGATGGATTTGCATATCTTGCAGAAACGATAGCTTGCATGTAGGGCCACACTTGGGTGGCCTACTGTTATTACTCTATGAAGGACCTTGATTTAAGCCGCTGTAAAGTATGCCCATGCTGTTGTGTTCTACATAAAGTGCAGTGGCTCTATAAATGATTCCTATCTAAATGGGTTTAGCAGGAACACCATGCACCTATGAAATAACATAAGGACAAGCTCGAGACAGCCCTATGTTTCCAGGCCCAAACCGACCACCCTATTGGTGGGGAAAGCTGCAGGATGAACAATGAGGTTGGGATAATGTGGGGCTGAATGGCAGTGGACTTTTCTAACAATCCTAGTTGGGCACTCTTTAACAAAAGGTGTATTCACTTACAATCACTTATCACATGTAACGTGTGTATGTATAGGCAGTGATATGTGTTCCAAAATGACATCCCATTATATCATTTGGTGCACATGTATAACATAACATTTAAAGTAATGCTACTGATTATTTGTTACCTTTGTGAAAAGCATGGGGAGAGAAACAATTAACATGCTGCCTTACTCTCTTTTACACACACACACACACACACGCGCACACACACACACACACACGACACACTAGCACAGGCAAACTGGAGTTGACGGGGGACAAGTTAAAACATGAACGATAGGACTTCATGCAGGTTGACTGGAGGAATGCTGCATACAAGTCGGTCCTGCTAAGGCACAGAACTAAAACTACCCTCCCACAGGCCAACATGTCAGATCTCCGGTGCTTATACATGTGATGGTGAACCAACTGTAATTCCAGCCTAGCTTCAGTGTAACCAATTCAGATCAGGGTCAGTATCTATGGGGAATGGAAACCAGGCTCCACTGTCAGTGCTGCCCTTTAAGAAACCGCTGTTTGTGCTTGAAGACATTGTTTGAGTGATGACTTAACCCCTATTCACTGGCGTGGTGTGCGAATGGTAACATTTGTGTGTGTTTGTGGTGTGTCTGGTGTAAAGAAGATTTGCATGTGTAACACATTAGGGGGCGGGAAGCCTTTTTTTTTACTTTTTCCATTTGTGCCAGGCGTAAAGTACACATAAAGCATGGCCAGTGATTAAAAGCCAGAGCCAAATGATTAAGAAAGGAATTCAGTTTATGGCATACATGCTATAAAGTCACTGATGGTGCATGGACACAACTAGTTTATGTGTCTTGAGACATTTGAAGAATGAGACCAAACATGTATTAGCCTTGTGAGACCATTGTTCTGCAAGCCAATTGTCTAACTCTGCTGTGGAGCTTTCAAGATCAAGATGGTCACCAGGAGACACCTAAAATAATGATCTGAATTTACCTTAAAGTTAGACATTATGGGAGAAAATATTTTCATTACATCTGACTTGATTGGTAATTTGATATAAAAGGCTAGTCTGTCACAAGCCACTACTTATTGACAAGACTGAATGAAAGAACCTGGCTCCAGTAGCGTATGGTTAAGACAAGCAGGCTGTTACAAACAACTCCTATGGTGCATGCTGTGTGGCTTAAACAACTGCAAATAAAGGAAACTGGCACAAGAAAGCACTGCATCGCCGCATGTCCAACTAGGCTATTTTGCGCACGCATGCGCACTGCACGCACGCACACACATAGTAGCGTGACACGGTGCATGTACTACTACGTTATCACGTATAGGCCTACCTACCCGTGAACTGAAACATGTGAGGGAGGGATTGAATAGGCTATTACATTAAAGCTATAGGCTAATTGCCTATGTCAGCGTGGCTGATTAAAAAGCAAAACGGTCGCGCCCAAGAAACAAGAAACGAACGTTTTCGAGGAAACATATCCTTAAATTAAAAAAGTTAATCATGCATACGAACGGGCCGGTGCACCTAAAATATCATAGGCTCCAGTCCGCACATTAGGTCAACATGACCCTCCCCTATGCAAAATGGTCAGTGATAAGAGTAGCCTAGAACATACACATAACGTCAGATGGACCATAACCGATAGGCTATTAAGGCCAACAACACAACACTACAGAGTACGACGCAGTCTCTTTCCTTTCCTCAGCCTCTGAGCCAAGTCCCGCCCCTCACCAGGTTAGCGGGCGGTGACTGGGTGCCTGGGAGAGTCAGACCCGAGCACAGATCATTCTGCGAACACGAACAGATGCGGGCAACGTCGTTGTCGTCTCCGTTACGGAACTATAGCCTACTCCACCCGGCAGAAGCCTACAAGGAGAAAAGAAAGAAGCGAACTGGCGAACAGCAGAGAGAACGTACGAACGGCTGCTCGGTTGAACACACCAGTCCAGAACAGTAGCTTTGTCCGGTCAAGGATATCTCGATCCGGACTAGATCAGACTACACCGATGTTCGCACAGGATTATAATCACGAAGGAGAGCCGAGAACAGCAGTGGAAAAGTGGATTTTATTGAACAGGTAGGGCTTAGGCATGGCGTTAGATCTGTTTACCAGACGGGTTCAGGGAAAGCTGCGCTATAATAAATCATCCAGACCGTTGCGGCGCCCATGCAGGCTATAGGCTATTCTTGGGGAAATTAAATAAAGGATTGTAAAGGGCGACCATCAGACTTAACGGGCAGGACCCTATGAAATAACTGTACATTTTGATACGAGTTTATTTTACAAATGCGGGCTATTCTCGAATAAGTGCTTCGGGGTTGCAATCGTCTTTGTTGCTCCGCCGCAGTCTGTTTCAGTGTGTGCGCGCCTATGTGTGTGTGTGTGTCGCTTTAACATAGACTAGTCTACGTGCAAACTTGCTCGGGCGGCGATTTGTAACCGGTATGTAGACTGCAGGGGCTGTGTATCAGGCCCCCGTGATCAAAATTGTCCCGGTGGGGGGGACGTTTTGTTACAATCCCACAATGATTTTATCGCGAGTAGGAGACGTAGCTGTAATTGCGAGTAAGCTATGACGTTGGTAAAAAGGATTAAGTAATAAAAGAGCAATTCTATGTAGCCCTACGGATATCTTAATAAAATTAAACATTGGATAGTTTAAGCTTCACGGTGGCAAATAGGGCTAGGATTTAGAACCTGCTTTCCGTTTCAATGACATAACAAACTCCTTACCAGGAAAGACTAGTTCCCAGCCCGTTTATTATAGCCTATCTATGACAACTTCATATGCGCCTCAAGTCACGATGACTAACTAATTTGCCATCTGAGAAGAGGCCTTCCCTAGTCTATCGAAACTCCAGGTGTGTTAAGGTTTTATTGACTCTGTATTTTTCCGATCTTTCAGGACTGTTGGGTTATAGGAGCGGCAAAGGAACCATGGATAAACGTTTGCATATTCTACAGAAACCGACTGAATCGAGTGATAAGATCCATGACAATGTAGCGCCGGGGATCGCTCTGGACATGAGTTTAAACTTGCGCGATCGTGAGGATTTTACGGAACAGCCGATTGTAGGGCTCCCAGACAAAATCCCTTTGGTAAAGCCGTTTTTCAAAAAGAAACACGGACAGAGAAAACTAAACGCCAAATGCCTCCACCGGGCCCTTCAGGATCCTATTCTCACGACTTTACTTAGTACTGACGCTCTGGTTACCGGAGATGGAGTCTTTGTTTCCCAGAGTCAACCAGGCCGGACCCCGGGCAATCTGTGCGCAGCGGCCGTGGTCAAGCAGACCTGTATCGGCCAGGTGTGTTTGAAGAGCTCGGGAGCAGCGGCTGCTGTGACTGGGCTCATGGCCCACGACACGGACGCGGAAATGGCCGACACTACTGCGGAGCTGGAGGAGACGGAGCGACGCGGCGAGAGACCGAAGCTCACACAGTTGGATATCCAGAGAGTCGCCATGGATCCTAAATCTAGCAACCACTGTTTACAGCTCAAACCTGCCCTTCGGGCGCGCGATGTGGGAGCGGCGTCCGGGGCAACAATGACAATAACCCCCCAGGCCCGAGACAACCCCCTAGTAGCACCCCCGCCAAACCCCCAAGAAAGGGCCATCAAAACAAGTGACCTCGTCGCCTCTGAAGCCTTGCGGGAGGCCAGTGGCCCTCCCATTAAAGAAAGAGAAGCACCCCCTGCAATTCTCAAGGCCTACCAGTCAGACAAAGGAGTGATATTTCAGGATAAAAGTGAAGAGGCCTCTTTGGACCTGGTCTTTGAGCTGCTCACCCAACTACAATATCACACACACCAGGCAGACTCTGTGTTCATCTGTGTGGATTTCCTACAGGGTCTGTGTGGATATGGTAGTGATTGTGCCCACCACCATACAGTGTTGCCCTACCACTGGCAGATCCGCAGAAGCAGCAGTCAGAACTGGCAGAGCATAGCAGATGACTCCCATGAACAGTTGGAGAGACTTTACTGCAACCCAGACAATGAGCAAGTCCGGCTCAAATTTCAGTAAGTAGCTCCCGCAGTCTACAGTTTACTGTCCCTCTCTATACTATGTAACAGTCTGGGCTGCACAAGCACATTGAAAGACCCTCTGGTCTATTACCAGCCTACTTCTGTTTTCTGTAAACTGTTGCTGGTAGTTGAAGTCAATCTTTCAGTTCAGTCAATTCAAATTAGGAAGAGAAACTGCATCTTATCTTTTAAAGTTTCAGACCTTTCTTTTTAGACTTGTAGTTTTTAGTGAATTTGTGTTTCCATTCCAAATTCCTCTAGTGACTATTCAGGATATTAAAGTGTAGCTCTACACATCTTTCTTGTGTCATGGCATGAGTAAATAATACAAGATTGCCAGATGACAGTCTGGTTGCTTGTGGTGTAGGTCTTGACAGTGCCATGGATATGTAGATGATAGGGCACTGATTTGGTCATTCCACTCAAATTCCTCATTGATTTCAATTCAAGCTCAGCGCTTCATATGTCCAGCTGTACTTAGACTTGCCGTGACACGTGAATACAAAGCTGAGGCTATTGGCCAACACACATTTGCACATGTATGCAAACCATCTTGTTGGCCCCTTTTGCTTTTCTGTCCCTGACAGGCCCTGACTCTAAATAGATGGTGTAGTTAGGTTAGGCCTTATCCTATAGTTATTATTAGGAATGTATGCATACTATGTGTGTTTGTGTCAGTGTGTGGGTTGTTACAAGTTAGTTCTTTGTTATAGCGGTCCTTCTCTTTATTTTGATGATGGCATCCTGTTTTTATGTATTCCTGCAATGCTGACTGGTTCTAAATAACACTCGCTGCAGCCCTGTGATCACAGGTCACAGGGTGTATTTCAAACCAGGAAGTCAGGCACTAGCTAGCGTAAAGCTGTTTCTTATAATACATCCATGGTAAAGCCGTGACCCTCTGTTGCCCTGGTGCTGTCGCTGACACATTCTCTCCCTCCCCCTCTCCCAACCCCCACCCCGTGACACACACACACACACACGCTTTAGAATGGCTGGCACGCAGAGGCTCACAAATACGCTGAGCAGACTAGCTCAGTGGCTTGCAGTGCTCATACTCACAGCATTTAGCAGGCAGAGATAAAACGACGTCTCCCCCGTCGACATAAACGCACGCACAGCTTCCTGCAGAACACGCATGCTCACACTGACACAATTATACCATTATAGACAACTTTCATTCCCACATTTGATGCGTTATTGGGACCACCAGGTGTGCCTTTGTGTGTGTGTTCACGTGCATGTTTGCACATCAAATGTCTGTGTTCACACACACGTTTATTGTGTGTGTGTGTGTGTGTGTGTGTGTGTGTGTGTGTATGTGCCTGCTGGGAAATGTTGATTCAGGTCTTCAACTGAAACCCTATGCAAAGTGCATATGACTCCACAAACAGGATATGCACCTGTCGGTGTCAGCCTGAATTTTCTCAGAGGACATTTGAATATGTTACACTCACACACTGAGACAAGACCAGCTGGTATAGCATGGCTTGACAGACATTGTTGTGATATCCTTTGTGGTAAAAACAAAACATAGATTAAATTCCTAATAGACCGGCATACAGTATATTCCTCAGTAACAATAACGCAGATAATAGCATCATCATACTTTAAACTTGTGTACCATTTTATACCCTTTTAGAACTATATAATTTTTATGTCATATTAAGTGAGGTGATCTCATAAACCAACATGTAAATATGTAGGTAATTTATCCAAATTAAGTTTTCTAGGCTAAAGGGGCCAGTAGTATTGAGTCGGGTCATTTCTCTACCTGATAAGCATGTGGTTAGTTTTATTCAGACCAATACTGGCCATGGATCCTATGGCTGATAGAACCACGGCAGCGGGACCCCCAACCCTATACACAATTGTATTGCTTATTATACACTAATGTGTCGGGCGGCCATGTGTAAAAGTACTTTGTAATGGTGTACTATACAATGCTAAACCGTTCAAAAAAGGACATATTCATATATATTTGTCTTTTTCTAAGAAATGTCGATGTGCATTTTCTGACATAGTTTAAGAAAAGCATTTTGCGGAAACCCTGCAGTACCTCAGAGACCGTCCTATAAGGATCACAGACCCCTGTTGAACATCTCTGCGCTGCTGCAAGTTGTATTTGCTCATGTCTGTCTTGATAGTCATAGACACTGTATGATGTGTTACAGGCAAAGTAGCGAGTTTACTGCTTGCCTGCTAGATACAACAAGCCTTTATTCACGAGTGAACAGCAGCAGCTGTAAGGAAGGGCTTGCTGCACCGACACCTACAATGACAAATACATGGTTTGGAATTTGAGGTTTGAATTCTTGCCCATCAATCAAAACATTTTCCTAGTCCGGGAATTGTTACTGCTGGCCATTCGTGTTATTTAATATTCTCTTTTTTTAATCTTGCATTTTACAGTATATTATAATATTCTAAGTTATTTCATTATTAGTGAGTTGTGGGGAAATGCTTAGCCCCACATGATGTTACTGTGTGTGTGTGTGAGAGAGAGAGAGAGCACTTTTGGTAGGATTTCGTGTATAGATGATATCCAACTTGTCTTTCCACACACACACACACACAAACACAGAAGGTATCGCCCTGGTAACCACATTCAACTGATTTCATCGTTAGCGATTTAAAGAGCAGCAGATGACTAAACAAGCCCCACTGTCGGTATGGCAACACAAGCCGTGTGTGTGTGTTCGCGCACGTATGTGCTACCCATCGTCCCTTCCCATGGCATGATCTCATCCATATGACAAACAGGGAGGTACATCTTCTAATCTGCTTCGGTCATGAATTCAGAGCACTGAGGGGGAATATCACAGGCCTCACTTCTACACGTTAGACTGTAGAAATGCCTGCCTGAGAGCTTGGGTGTATTTGTGTGTGTGTGTGTGTGTGTGTGGACCTTCCTCTCGCGCATTCTTGTCACAGCGGCAGGTGTAACATTTTCCCTACTAACTATCTACAAATATGGCATGTTTTGACTCAGTGCTTCCCGTCACTGATAGAAAATATTTATTTTAGACAGGACAGCTTTTGACTTTTGGCACCCAACGCTTTTTTTTTCCATTAAGAAAATATGCAGGTTTTCCAGTGTGCGTGAGAAATGGAGGGACAGAATCTGTTTATGAGAGCGAGAGAGGGGGTGAGAGAGGGCGAGATTGTCTTTTGTTAGCCAGGTGATAAAAAGCTTGCATGTCATTAACTGACATAAAGAGTCACTGAGATCCAAGGGCACAGCGACCTTTCACAGAGGGGTGTGTGAGTGTGTCTGCATTTGTTCAGTGTGTTTATATTCTTTGCAATTGAGTGGGCTTCCTTGTCTATGAAGAGTGTTGATTGTGTGTGACTTGACTACGGTGTCAAGGTTGTGTGTGTGTGTGTGTGTGTGTGTGTGTGTGTGTGTGTGTGTGGCTACTCATTTTGGTGTGTTTCTTCTGCCATGCATCTGTCATCCTGTTCCTCTGTCATGACCCTATTTGGTTTCTTCCATCGCTTTGTCCCTCTTATTTTCCGTGTGTTACGCACACGGTTGGGCTATTGATGTACTGACCATTTAGTTCTGAACAGCTCTTAGACTTTTTTTTTTCTTTTCTTCCCCAGACTACCCAAGTATTTTGGGTAGCCCAACATACACACAATATAGCACAAACAATACCGCTCACAGCTGAACTAGCTGGATGATCTGACGAGAGGACAAACACTTTCTCCATGGGAACAAACCAGGGACATGCGTTTTCTCTCTGCTGTGTGTGTGTGTGTGTGTGTGTGTGCGCGTGCATGGTTATGCGTGAGCAAAACAAGTCTTTCTCAGCAGATTCGTTTGACTGGTTGACCTATAAGGCATGACTGAAGCTTGCGTGCCCTTGCCTTTCTTTCCCTCTCATGACACTGGTACCTGGTATGCAGGTCTGTGTGTTTCCGTGTTAAAGTTCTAAGGCATGCTTGGGTATATGTACTGTCGGTTCAGGGCACGGTGATATTGATGGTTGAAACTCCCCCCCACCCCCCCAAAGCGGTCTTATTCTAGAGTAAACACTTTATTTTTATGGTGTATGTTACGACGATGATGGTTCATCCATAAACAAGTATATCTAGACCTGTTTCAGATGGATTACGTAATGTTTGGTATAAAGCATTTGTTCTGGTAGTTATCGCTGATTGAGGAATAATACTGAGCAGCTTTTCATTTGTATTTTTGCTTGTATAATCTGGTGGGTGCAACATTCATGGGTAAATAATGTCAGTCAACACGTGCAGGTAGTGACATGTTTTACGGCCAAACAACCAACAGTGGTTGGTCTGCCAGACTATAGACTATGGAGGTGGCCCATTGGCCCACATACAGTCTATTTTTAAACGTGACTACTTACCGCTTGCTTATCGTCGGTTGTTTTCCAGTAGGGAGACTTCACCATCGCTTTAGCTTGAAACAAACATTTTCATCTATAAACAACAACCCTAACCCTACTTCTAGAAATAGCCATCTTACGTGTGTCTGACTTATGGCTCCCATACTGAAACAACTAATTCTCAGTGCACCCAATTTAACCAGATCATTTCTATTTTTAGAACCAAGTAAATTGACCTGGGTGAGAGAGAGAGGCGGGGAAACTTTGGAAATGTTTCCGTGTGTGCATGTCTTTTGTCCCGTCCTGTCTTTTGTATTCCTAGTCTGAATGTTTCCTGGTAGTGTCAGCTGTTCAGCTGTGACCGAAAATGTGTTATAGCACTGTAAAGTAGCTTGCCTGTAAATGTGACAAAGTTCACTTGACTTCCTCTTGATACTAGAGGAGAGAGAGGGGGGGGGGGGCGAGAGAGGGGGAGAGAGACAGATAGAGAGCGGGAGGGGGAGGGAAAGAGTGAGGGAGAGAGATAGAGAGGGGTAAGGGGAGGGAAAGAGAGAGGGAGAGAGAGAGAACAGAACAGGTTCATATCATAACAAACCATGGCAGGCAGAAACGTTTCTGTATATAGAAAATATTCAGGTGTATCCCGAGTACATTTTAAGGTGGGAGGATGGGAAACAGACCAGACAGGAAAAGGGAGAGAGCAATATAAAAGCAAAGAACAAGGGGATCGTCATGCGTTTTAATGAGCCAAGTAGCAATTCAATGCTGATGTTGACTTAATTGATTTTTTTGGGTTTTTAGTTTCTGTTATTTCTGTTAGTTTTTGTGGGCCTTTTAAAATAGAACCCTAACCCTAACTGTAACCAATCTAAATAAATGCTTCTGGAAGATACATCACTTCCTTTACGCCAGATCATTTGTTTCCTGACCGTTAACATTTCAACAGCTGACACTTTTGGAATCACCTTTGTCATGCTTTTGTATGCAAATGTATTTCCGTCTGTACGTTCGGTGACTCATCAGAAATGGCAGCTGTAAACAGAATAGAATTACAGTGTGCATGTTTGTCTTTCAGAAGACGGCATGACGTAGCACTCCATGTCAGTTTCCCAAGTGAAACTGCTATGTGTGCTTGTGTGACCGCCTGTTTGCTACTGCAACCCAATGACCACTTGTCACTTTGCTGACACTAGAACAGTTCCCTACCCTCCCCCCCACCCCCCTTCCGGCAAAAGGAAGTTGTAAACAGAATTGTCATATCTGCATAACACAGAGTTTCACTTCTTCGGGCTGTTGAACTAATGACACGACAGATTAACACCATCACTTTCGCTTTATGTGCTCTCTCTCTCTCTCTCCCTCTCTCTCTCTCGCTCTCTCTCTCTCCCTCTCTCTCTCTCTCTCTCTCTCTCTCCCTCTCGCATGCTCGCTCAGATTTGTGAAAATGCAGATGAAACCCAGAACAGGACCTACTCAGTAAAGCAGAACACACAAACGCAACACAACATGCACAACCTGTAACTTCTCTCTACAGAAATCTATGAGCTCTTTTTTTGCAGTTTTTGTATGTCAGACTGGCCTTAGGTTGTATAGCTGCCAGTGTAAATTGCCGTGTGTGTGCGCGTGTGCGTGAGAATGGCATGTCTGACCCAGAAGGCTTTTGCTAGAGGCTCAGTGGTAGATTTATGTACAGACGCACACAGACCCACACATAATAGGGAAATAATGTGAAATGTAACTTCCTGCTTGTCCTGGCTTGTTCCCCCGAGGAAAGTGTACTCAGAATTTGACCCAGACTTTTACAGCCTGTGGAGGGTTAACAGGAGAAGTAATTTCATATGATGGGCATATATGGTCTTAATATGTAAGACTTAAGACATTTCCATTCATAGTTCATTATTTTCATAGCATTTCCTTCAGTATTATGCTAATATTTAAACCTGGGTACACTGTAAACCTGGATAATTCCTTTTGTACTATTACGTTTTCATGTTGAATTAACCAATTTAGTTTACACGTTTTTGATTGCCATCACATTAGAACCATTAGCATGAATAGTATAGCTTGTGGTGGCCATAGTAGACTGTACTTACTAAATCCTTGGTGGCATGGCATGGAATTTACACACTGTCCTTTTTGTGTGTGTGTTTCAGGGGCCGAGTGTTCACCTTAGACTTCAGCGCGATGCAAGTGTGTGACATGGAGTTTGACCGGGTCCGACGACTGACCACACCTGCAAGCCCTTTAATCACGCCTCCAAACCCAAATCCCGTGCCTAGCTGTCACACCGTATGGAAGTACTACTGCCGAGACAACTTTGGCTGGAGGGAGTACTCTGAGGTGAGGCCCGCTCGCACACCGTGTGTTGATTTGTGTTTGTGCACACAGACAGACACATTATCAGCACTCCAACAAATCAGTTGTCTAGCAGCTGGGATGGTCAATTGCATCAATACACGCACACGCACGCACATGCACGCACGCACACGCGCACCGCCAAAATCAAAGTGCTATTCTGGCACGACTGCAGTGCACACAGAGAAAAGCAATTTATTCCACCAAATCTGTCATGATTGATTGCACTCTGTCACACCTGCGTCTTTGTGAACGGCATCTTGACGATGCTAGTTTTCAGTTAATTTCTGTTATCTGAACACTGTGGCCTTCTCTAGATCTTCGCTACCTTCCTCTAATATATTTACGAAACAGTGCCACATAAAGCTGACAAAACAACCTTCTTTCCCATCTCATTCCTTCCCCTAACCGTCGATGTCCTCCTTTTTCTCCTCCTCGCCCCCCTCCTCGTCCCAGCCGGTGGTGAGGCTGATAGAGGAGGCGAGTGGCAGGGGTCTGAAGGAGGTGCGTTTCATCACGCTACAGAACCAGTACATCCTCAACATTAAGGAGGGCTTCCAGCAGAACGCCGTGTTTGGCTTCAGGCGCCAGATCAAGAAGCGGCCCATGTTCATGTCCTCTGTGCTGCTCACGCCACACCTACAGTAAGTTAGCCCCCGCTCTTCACGTATAGCCGTGGTTTTGGATTATTATATGTGTGTGTGTGGGGGTGGGGGTTTCCATAACAGTCTGTCTGTGTTGAGGGTCACATGCTCGATTGACATCACGTTTTCTCTCACTGGCCAAAAGTACTACACAACTATGCCGTGTCATTCTTTTAGTACCGGCACACATTGTGTTTGGGACACTTGCAACATTAGCGTCTGGTATTGGAATGTACTCTTCACTTTTACACATAGTGCCCGTGCACACTCTCGCTCAGTTACTCACCCACCCGAACATGCACACGCAGAGTGTTCTTGCCAGCCAAACACTGTGTCCCTGTGCTCTGTAAATCACTATATATATAAGAACAGAAGACTTAATATAATGCATATAGATAATGATAATAATAATAATAACAACAACATAACTCGAAGAGGGACAAAGACACTAGAGTAAGGGCCACATCTCTCACCGTAGACGTCTTGGCCTGCTCCTCCAAGACCAGGCAGGCCAGCCGTATATACATTGCTCAGCTCAGGTGTGCACTGGGCCCAGAATAGGACGGTCGACAGGCTAGGCAAGGCTGGCAAGAGAAGGGCGTGTCAGGGAGAGAGAAATCAGTGACAGTTGGGGAGAGGTAGAACTAGTACAGGATAAATGGATTTAGAGATGAGACTGGGCCAGGAAGGCACACACAGACAGAGAGGGAGAGAGGGAGCGATAGAGCCATGTAAATGGGTTCCATACGGAGCAGAGGAGGAGTGTCAAATGTGACTGTGGGGAGGTGGAATGTGAGTTTGTCCTCGGGACTTTTTCATCTGTTGGTTCATTCCTTCTATAGCTGCCGTTCTCGCTCTGCCCCACCCCCCTGCCTTCACCGCCCTATGCTCACCTCTCTGCTAGGTTGTGCAGTTGGATATGTTCTATTGTTGCAAAACACAATCGAAGCATTTACTGCAATCCTGTTAACGTGGCTAACAGCTGTGTCTGTGTGTGTGTGTGAGAGAGGAACAACCTGTACTAGGCTTAGAGGTTGAGGTCATTAGCTGGATTGTTTCTCTCTCTCTCTCTCTCTCTCTCTCTCTCTCTCTCTCTCTCTCTCTCTCTCTCTCTCTCTCTCTCTTTCTCTTACTCTCTCTCTCTCTCTATGTCCCTTGCTGATGTTATTTTCAGCCGTCTTTTCAATTCATCAGCGCCCTTTCTCCTGTTCTTTCTTTTCTGCCCAGTCATCTACTCTCTCTCTCTCTCTCTCTCTCTCCCACCCTCTTTTTGCTTTTTGTGGTTACCCTGTAACTCTCTCTCACTCTCTTGTTATCTGCCCCTTTCATTTCACACTAGTGCTCTCTGGAAGGCTGTCAGGCTGTTTGATGCCTTCAAAGCATGCAGGGAATAGAGACGTCGATTGCCAGGGAGATCGAGACAGAAGATGGGGGGGGGGGGGGAGGGAGCGAGAGAGAGGGTGAGAGAGAGAGAGAGAGAAACAGAGAGTGGGAGACAGACTGTACCGAGCACAGGCTTTTTGACAACAACTGATGAGGCAAACGGCATTTAGACAGAGAGGGATAATGCGACAGCCAAACCACTGTTATTGACTTAAATGCCAGACCATGGTTTGGCACTTCCTTGATGGCTTCACAATGATACTATATATACAGTATATTCTCTCTCTCTCTCTCTCTCTCTCTCTCTCTCTCTCTCTCTCTCTCTCTCTCTGTCTCTCTCTCTC
>JAODUK010047730.1:0-19594 GCA_027564635.1 Typhlichthys eigenmanni
AGTTTACCTACCGTGTATGGGCGTGTAGTGGGAGGTTACCTACCGTGTATGGGTGTGTAGTGACAGTTTACCTACTTGTATGGGCGTGTAGTGGCAGTTTACCTACCGTGTATGGGCGTGTAGTGGCAGTTTACCTACTTGTATGGGCGTGTAGAGACAGTTTACCTACCGTGTATGGGCGTGTAGTGACAGTTTACCTACTTGTATGGGCGTGTAGTGGCAGTTTACCTACTGTGTATGGGCGTGTAGTGGCAGTTTACCTACTTGTATGGGCGTGTAGAGACAGTTTACCTACCGTGTATGGGTGTGTAGTGACAGTTTACCTACTTGTATGGGCGTGTAGTGACAGTTTACCTACCGTGTATGGGCGTGTAGTGGGAGTTTACCTACCGTGTATGGTGTGTAGTGGGAGTTTAGAGAGCACTGTTCTGAACATGTAAACATGTGGCAACAACGAAACAGTACATGCATAGGAAACAGTGGAAGACGGCGGTACAGAATCAAAGTCAGCGAGTATATAGCATGCAGCGTCAGCAGCACAGTAGCTCGTGGGTCTGTGTGTACCTCCCAGGTGATGACGAGCTCTGAACGACCTCCCCCGCCACCGTTCACCCTGGCTGGGGTCACCCTGGGAGCTGTAAGGTCAAGCATGCCTTCAGAATCACCAGATATTGGAACACTAGCAAAGGTAGGGCAATGTAATGCATTGCATCTTTTAAGTGGGCGTGTCGCCTTGCGTCACCAACTACACTTTGCTGAGGAGGCTGAGTGTATGTAGCACCCAGACAGCTAAATCTACCATGCATGGCCTGAAACAAAGTACCCTTCCCCAAAACAATGAGGTTACTGTGGCGATGAGGTTACGAGGTTACTGTGGCGATGAGGTTACTGTGGCGATGAGGTTACAAGGTTACTGTGGCGATGAGGTTACTGTGGCGATGAAGTTACTGAGGTGAAGATGTTACAAGGTTACTGTGGCGATAAAGTTACTATGGCGATAAAGTTACTGTGGCAATGAGGTTACTATTATGGCGATGAGGTTACTGTGGTGATTAGGTTACTGTGGTGACTAGGTTACTGTGGTGACTAGGTTACTACTATGGCGATGAGGTTACTACTATGGCGATGAGGTTACTACTATGGCGATGAGGGTACTGTGGTGATGAGGTTAGTATGGCGATGAGGTTAGTATGGCGATGAGGTTAGTATGGCGATGAGGGTACTTTGGTGATGAGGTTACTATGGCGATGAGGTTACTATGGCGATGAGGGTACTGTGGTGATGAGGTTACTATGGCGATGAGGTTACTATGGCGATGGGGGTACTGTGCGTTCACTACTCACGTGTGGCTCGGGTGCGGGCCTTGGCGGAGGGCTGGCTGGGCTCTCCGGTCCCAATGGCGTTTGTGGCCAGGACCCTGAACTCGTACTCCACCCAGGGGCTGAGGTCGACCACGGTGGCCGACAGCTGCCTCCCACCCAGGAACTCAGGGACTACAACACAATAGAACAACACAATGCAAAACCACTGTACAATGAGCGTGCTGCTTGTGTGTGTGTGTGTGGTTATGTGCGTGTGCATCTGCGTGCGTGTGCGTGCGTGTGTGCATGTGGTACTGTGTGTGGGTGAGTTTGCACGTGCGTGCGTGTGCGTATGTGAGTCTGTGGTAATGCGTGTGCATGCGTGTGTGCATGTGAGTCTGTGGCAATGCGTGTGTGCTCAGTACCAGTGGTGACGGCCTGCCAGCCCAGGGAGAAAGACGTCCTGGCCTGTATGGCGTGGCTCAAGACGGGGCTGTGGTTGTCCAGCCCCGGGCCCCAGGACAGGGAGGCTCTGGTCTCCGTCATCTCCGTCACCCGGAACTCTACAGGCGGCCCCGGGGGTCCTGAGAGGGTCATCAGCTACAGGTCATTCACAGATTAATGCGCACGGGGTGCGGAGCAGGGGGGTGGGGGGGTCAGAGGGGGTTAATTAGGCATGCTTAAGAGTGATGCAACGCTGTGATAATAGAGGTCATCTTCGTACAGCTGTTCGGAGGATCTGGAGCATGGGATTAGAAGCCATAGCCACATTCTGCTAAGCCTATGGTGGTGTTTCAGCTGAAATACATGATTCATTATATTGGAGATGATTCAATAAAAGAGTATTAAAGTATATTTATTATGAAGATTACATTTGAACTCTGAATCGTTTCCAATTGCTGTTGTTTAAATTATATAAATTATTCTTATTAAAGTTATGGAGAAACTGACACAAAAGGACACACATGATAAACTAACTTGATTGTACATGTACCTAATATTTTGTTGTATTTTTGTAACCAATTGTGATTTATTTTCAACAAAAGGGGCTTTTTGTCATAAAATGTAATGTTTTTCAGTTGTGCCGTCTGAAGGGACAGAATATCATTTAGCCAGCATTCCTCTCAAAAATAATCATTGCGCTAAACAAGGCAATCACATTTGCCTCCCATATTTCAGTCAGACAGCCAATCAAATTAGAGCATTTAAAAAATAAAGTGCAATGCACCCACTGAAACGAAAGCCTCAACGCGAATGAAGCGGGAACATGCCTTTACCTCTGACTACAACGTCGACAGCAATAGACACACTGTCCACCTTGGTCTGAACGGCACACGTGTATTTCCCAGCATGCCTCAGTTGGATGTTCCGAATCATGATGTCACCAGCAGATCGCTGTCAAAACAGAGTAGAAGGAAGATAAAGAAAACAGATGGGAACATGTATTTATTCCAGGCAAGCAGATTGTTATGAAAGCACTCGAAAGATGGGTGCAATTCCACAGCAACATCTTTTGACATTTTGTGTTTTTTAATAACTGAATAGAAGGGAAGTCGAGGACAAACTCTGCATGCTGTAAGTCTTTTCAGTTACAATTTAAATGCACATTTCTTTATTCTTTCATAATATTTTCATACTTTCAACTTATTCAGTGGGCTTTCATTCAATGCCATTATTAGGTGTTGTGAACGAGAAAATTACATTTACTGTACCTATGAAGCTAGTCTTAACTAAAAAGAGGACTGTGAACTGTAAGGCTCAGTAAGGCTGCGTGTCCACCAAACAGTTATTTTCTCATCTGAAAACGCAGGTCGCTCTGCCGTAATAACCCAACTGGCAGGGCTAGGAATCTCTTTTGGAAGCGCAGAGTTTTTTCAGCTGAAACGCTTTGGTTGCTATGATACAGAATCTCCATGGGAAATAATTTTATCAACAAATTATTTCATTTGTAATATTCTAGACATTTTTTATCGTGTTAGTATTGTTGTGGTAGTCTGGGGATATCATCTGACAGCTATCAACTTATCCATTGTTGCAGTTGTTTAAATGCAAAGCAAAGGCCACAGGTGACAAAAATAAGGTCCAGGGTCAAAGGAAGGACGCCAATGTATCTGGAAAGAATTAGTCTTCCATTGCAATAAAATCTGTTCTTTCCTGGGAATACTGGAGGAAATGGGAGAAGTAGGATGTGACGGCTGCTCAGTGTAGTATTTGTCCCGCTCCATATAATTAGTATGTAGCAATAAAAATAAAAAAAACACATTAGACAGGGTGTTTCAAAATTAACCCGATTTGAAATCGCTAGATTTTTGCAACCATGAACGCCAACGAATGTTAACACGTGATAGAGAGGGGTATAGATTTTAATAAATGCAATTTCAGAACTCACTAGCGTTACCGTTTGTAACTTGGATTGGCTAAACGGAAACATGTTCCCATCGTGAAATATACCATACTGCTTTTAAATTGTGACCATCCTTTCGAAAACGCCCTGTACAATCTTTCTTGACATGCTGCTGAAAAAGTACAGATATTTTCAAAGCATTACAGTTGTTCTTCTTTCAGCATATGTAAACCAGTGTGATCCTGGGACTTGGTCTGCAGCCTCTATCTCTAACATATCGCAGAGTCACTGAGCCCTGAACTATTCACAATTATGCCAAAAGCAAAAGTGTTCACACAAACAAACACACACACATACACACACTCAGACGCACACAAACGCACAGAAGTGCTTCATTCAGAACACTGATGACAATAGTTTGCTTGTTTTAAAGACATGCGTTACTCTGGTTTTTTAGACCTGAGGTGCGCTCAAAATTGGCGACTTGAGGCGACACGTTTTCTTTAAAATCTGTATGTTTTGTATAAACATTCCAAATTGTTACATTTATAGTGTCATCATTCGTCCAGTGTCAATGTGTGTTCGCCAATAGCTACCTCCTCAGGCTGTTTGCATGTGTTTGCGGCTCAAAGTCAACTGTAAACTTTGAATATGTTGGCAAATGTTTGCCGCTGCTATAATACTTTTATTTGATTAAATCCTATATACATACATATACATATATATATATATATATATATATACACATATATATACACACACACGTTTTTTTCGCTCTAGAACTTGGGCTTGGATAATAATTGAAAAGAGGTACAGATGCCAAAATATTTTGAGAAACACTGTTAGCTATTAGCTATCAGACTTGCGTTTAAAACATCACAATACTCAAATCTGCAACGAGATGCACATGGAAATCCCAGAGCAAGGCATAATAAACTACTTAGCTTAACAGAATAATGTAAGAAACTAGAAAAAAGTAAAAAAATAAAATATGTGTGAAGTGTAATAAAGTGTAAATACATATAAAATAACATAACTGTTCTGTTATTTTATTTTATTACACTTGACACAAAATAAACAACAACTTTTTTTTGTGAATATTTCCGATAACTTCAATTAGTTGTTGCAGTCCTATTTTGCACAAGCATGAGGTACTAAACATCGACCCAAGAGTGGGGTGCACTGCAGACTATTTACCATTTGCGCTTGCTCAGTTGGCCGCCGCGTCACACGGGATCAGCGTCAAAACAAAATGTGAACGTGTCTCGGCTTGACGACACGTCACAAATGTCAAAAAGCCCACTCTGGGAGGCGTCGGGGTTGAGGGAACAAGAGGTGTCAGTCAAGTAAGCACACAATATCTGGTTCTGCAGGTGCTACCACACGAGGCTGTTGGATGTCAAAACAGTCTGACATGCCAGATTTGGTCCACCAGCCTATTCAGTGTAATGCGCTCCACGAGATGGCTCATTAATGATCCTTTTGACTGCAGGAGCTAAATCAATCCACATCAAGACCTGATATAGTCTGGCAATAAACTAAAGGCTGCTTTGCTAGCAAGATGCCTTGCTACTGTAATAACGTATAAAAAATTAAATAAATAATATTCATATTTTTGAGCAGAGCGCTCCAGAATCTATGGTGAGCACGTGACTAAATAGGATGTCATCCAATCAGGAACAAGTAGGCTATTTTGCCACAGCATTATTCACAACCAATGAACAACACGATAGTAATGCGCAAGCCTTTCATTGATATTCTTCATTCAATGGCCGCTTGCAACTTTCACGACCCACTCACTCCTGCCCCGACTGTGGGTCGACCCACAGTTTGCAAACCGCTGGTTTGGTCAGGAATAGCTTATCTGCTACACCACCAAACAGTAGAGGTAGTGTTTTTATAATCTGGTCTGCACTAACAACTCTTTATTGAACTGGAAACAGGCCGGGGGTGAACATAAAAGCACACACTCAAATATCGGGTCAGGTTAGCTCGGGGTATTTTAATTCACGCGTGAGTAAAACTTCTCCAAACAGTTCATTTTCAGCACGCAAGGACTAGAGGACTTTTTGCCCCACGGGGGCTTATTCTGACATCTGCCATTTCGCTGATAATTGTAGGGGAGCTAGAGAAAGAGAAAAGGACAACGCTCCTTTGGGACACTGAAAGCAGAGAAATGTGAAATGAATATGCTAAGTAGGACCTACTATTATATGTAGTGATAGTGAGTCACTGGTCTACTAATAGGGCATGTTACAATTAAGCCCTATCCTCTTCTTTTGCCCATTTAATCACTGAAAAGAGTGTCTGTTGTCAGTTTCTTCCAAGACTAAGGAAACGCAATCTCGGCTCACACTATAATTACTGTGATGTTGTCTGCTCACAGTTCACTTGGAATCGGTTTCATGGACACAGCATGCTACAGCTACTATGGCACGTGTTTATATGGGGGAGTCAAGCGCCGAAATGAACTGTGAAGGTAAACACAATTCTACATCTGTTGACGATCACAGGTGCAGAACCATACGGAGGTGCAAAAGAAGCCAGGACCTTATAATTGCTTTCCTTAATTAAAAAGAGAAATACTGTTTATTCGTTCCTGGATGATCAAATGAAATGCCTGGCTGAGCATTGAATCAATCAATTCCTTGGGCATTGATTTTGACAATGGAGTTGCTCAACAAGCGGAACAGGCAAACACAGAGCCTTTCTTGTTAAGACTATTTAAAAAGAAAGTAATATGATTACGCTTCAATATTCTGCTCCTTAAATGATACAGTTGAGGCCAAGCTGCACTAAAATGAACAGTAAATGTGTGAATCATTTATTTAATGGGTCTCTTTTGGCTCACTCTCTTGAATATAAATGAAAAGTCTGTCAGATTTTTTTTAAATAAGTATTTTCATAATATACTAGGGCTGGCCCGAATACCATTTTACAGGCTTTGAATTCTCATGCAGTCAGGACTGTTTGCAGGCTTTCAATTTGTGCACACGACAATACCAATGCGCAGGACAATTGTACAATAGCAGGTACAATAAACAGCCATTTTGTCAGACCACCAACATACTGTACTTAAAATGTTGAGTTAACTATTCACATATGAATAGTCATAGTACCAATAACTAATAGTCTACCGATCAATCATGGTCAAACATGATCTTGTTAAACTGGCAAAGTTCCAGACAATCTAATCCAATTAAATATTTAGTCCAAAACATATTAATACATTAATAAATACTGCTACTGACATAATTTTCCTTACATTATGTCATACCGGTAGGCTAATAAAGTTCAATATTAGCCTAGCTCTCAAAATAGCCGCTGCATGCATGCTGCAAGGTTTTGATTAACATATCACTTGAACCAATAGTAGTCGTGTAAACTATACACAGCTACTGTTGGTTAACCAATGACAGACGTGCTGAAAGAGGAGGCCATCTCTCTGTTTACAGACCAAGTCAGTTGAAACCGAATGTGTTGATTAGTGCAGCGAATGTGGATTTTTTTTTTACCCAAAAACTACAAGGTTGCACAAAGCACACACATAAGATACAAATAAAAGAATATTCAAATCCCTTTAATTGAAAACCGAATACCTACCCATCAAACGAATACCTGGATTATGTAATGTAATGCTACATGTTATTAAGGTGAATTTGTCAAAAGGTGTAATAACTGTAACTGTATTAATTGCAACTTACAATTATCTTGCAATAGCTGACTATACTTGAATTTAAACAGAATCTTACATAATCAAAAACAGAGAGGCCACAATTATGATGGAGTGGAATAGTCAATAGCAGTAAATTACTGTTCTAATCAATCCCCACTCCACCAACATCCCCAAAAAGCATTCATTTACACCCACATTTTGTTCAGTGAACCTTTAAGAAACGGACTTACACTGCCCACTTTTTCAAAATAGCTCCCATGGCTTCCAAAGTGAATGAGCTGCTCGTTGAAGAACCAGGTGAACTTGAGATCCAGCGTTGGATCATGGGAGACCTGGCAAGGCAAGACGATGCTTTCCCCCACCGTGACATCCAGATGTCCAGCTGTGCTGGTGATGACGGTTGGCTCTGGGAACACACACAGTTACGAGGGAAGTAAAACAACAGCAGGCAGACTTAAGCTAAGCATGTATCGTAGTCTGGCTGTAGAACTATCTACAGTTATTTATTTTGCATGCTCCAGCTAAGAGTTTTGCCAATGCCAGAAGTAGATTCTTTAACAAACAAAAAAAACCAAAAAAAAAAACCAGAGGATTTACAATATTTTGAATCTATGAGGGAGTCTAAAATGACGTAAAAAATAATAATAATTATTAAACAGGTCAGAGCTTAGTCGATTAATTTTCTGTTCGTGTCCCCAAACTCCCCTACAAACCAAATTCCAACCACAATATGTTGCAGATCAACATAATTTCTCTTTTGTTTGGACAGTGTCACCAGCCAGAGAATATACAGTATAGTAGCAGAGAGAGCCACACATCATGACACACTGTGAATTATGCATGCTTGTCATGAGCATGTAATGGACAGGCAAGTCAACACATCATGTCAAGGTGAGTATAGGTCTATATTTGGCTCTGTCAAAACAAGCATGCTTGCTTATCTGTGCCCCCCCCCCTCCCCCTCCCCTCCCCTCCCCTCCCCTCCCACGTGGACATCCACCTGGTCAGGGCAGCACATTCTAGATAACCTGGGCCAAGACAACTTTGGCACCAAGGCTGCAAAATGGGGAGGGACAGCTTTGTGTTTGCTATTCTGCGGCTGTCACAGGGTTTAATAAGTGGGACTCAGGACCCCTGAAGAGCGTGCGGGATGGCTGAATCATAGTTATGTCAGTTTTATTTGTGGTATTAAATCGTTTTTTTTAATTATTTTACGATGTCTTCAGACAATTTGTCGTCTACAGGTAATTTGTTGAAAGTAATACAATTAGTTAGTGAAAAATGCAACATACCAAAGTACTGATTTTAGTGGAGCTGATCAATGAAAGAAAATGTAAGCTTTGGTTTTGTACTTGAAGTTTTGTACTGCGAACCACACCCCAAGGGAAGGTGGGTGCTGAGGGCACTGCAGCACCCCCAACTTTTGACGGGCTGGGGCTGTGCAAAGTCGTATTGTCATAGAAACAAAACCAATGCGCAGTGCTTTTTAACCAGCGCCCTGCCAGCGCTAAACTGTGGACACGGAGCTATGTTTTATCCAGATAGTAGTGGGCTATTTCTTGTGTATTTAAGTGTAGCATAATATGGGCTACAGTAAAACACATATGTTTATCAAAAGATTAAAATCGCATCAATATAATTTAACCTTTGATAGGTCTATTTTTTCCTTTTCTTGCAATTATGCATGCGCCATGCCACCGGTATTTAAGACACGTTTAATTGCCTGCCACCTATCTAACTCATAGGCTACTAAACAGTGTGATTATAGTATGCTTATATAATTACGTACAGAATCTTAAAACTCAGATTAAGTTATACTGAATGGTTTGACCGTAGTTAGTTACCCCATTTGGTGTTTCAGGTCAACTTCTGCAATAGCCTCCAAATGACAACGGTATGCTGACATGTCGCAAATGAGTAAGGCTAAATAGCCATGTGTTAAAATATGTTGTATGTTCTGAACGATGTGTTGCCAACTCTACATGTATAGTATCATGCCTATAGGTTATTTTTGCAGTAGGCTGCTGTATTTTGTTGATGCTTATTTGTCAGGAGATCGACTAGAATGCACTACGCTAATTTCTTCTTTTTTTATTCTATTTCTCACAGGGGATACTATATTTTTATAAAAACAATTCAATGTCTAGATTTTCAGCCCCCCTAAGTGAAATTGTCTCCCCGCGCCACTGACTAACCACCAAAATGGCAGTATTTTTAATTTTTATGGGTTACAGTATCTGACTCGGGTAAGCAGAAACATGCAGGGAAAAGCGGGAATTAATATTTTACACCGTACAACCAAAGCTTGTTCATAATCAGAATTAAATTAACAACCTTTTTTCAATCGGATTTATTGTATTTTTAATCCTTAATAAATGGTGCAAACATTTTAAATGTGTTCTTCGTACAGTTATGAACTATTCTGGTGTCACTGTGTATATGTACTTTATTCTAGTGTCACTATACTACAGTATGTTTTACAGAAATATAGATTATTATGCTAATCATGTTTAATATATTCATTAAAATGTATATTTACCACAGCACAAATATAATTGTATTTATTTAGTGAAGTAAACTGGAATTAACTAATTAGACAATGAGAATATACTGTGTATATGTACTGTATACTGTGTATATGTATGTACTGTATGCATGTTACGACCTGGCTCAAGGGCCGTATACCAAACAAGCACAAACTCTTAACTAACAAGCAGAATAACATGTCATGAGGTGTGAATGTCTCTAGGTGTATGTACTGAATACATGTGGTGCGTGTTGCATGCTAACCAAACTAAGACATAAACCAAACAACAGCATGTGTGGTGCCAGGAGGGTCACACAGACCGTGTGCTGCAACACACCTCTATAAAGGATCTGCCCAGATGCGCTTAATTAACTTAATTGGGGCCTATACAGCAAATAAGGACGACATGCCTGCTAAAACAAAGCAGGGCTGTCACAATGTATGTCAATTATAGAGGCATTGTTAGGTCAACATGGAATGCGTTTGATGACACAAACCGTGAATGTGGGTTTCTATACAACCCAATTTGCAATTCAAAAACTTCTGAGAGGCACCACCAAAAGGCATTTTTAACACAGCAGTTGTTGACTCTGCTCTTTGGAGGAGGCCGGAGAATTCATTCCCTTGCAAAAGCAAGTGATTTAAATGGATTGAAATCTTAAGCAAACCGAACGTGGCCATTAGCCGCTATACCAGGAACATGAATTAAACATGTAGGCAGAGAAACACAGTAAGTGCAATCAACTAATTGCTCCGTATCGACACAGGACTTTAGTCTGTTTATATTTGCTCATAAGGTGTGCAGTGATTTTAATGATGGATAGCTTAACAATATGCAGCTAACACGTTTTATGTGTGCTTATGTATAATACGTACTGAATAACTAAGCCTTCATCAATTTCCAAACCACGTTTGCAAACATACTGTAGAGTTTATACAAATGCTAACATCAGTTGAACCCTTTGAAGCTTCAACATTGTTTTGCCAAAAGTTACAGGAGAGTCCACTCATCCAAATAGGTAATGCTTGATATAAACAATACAGGAAGCATTGTATCAAAATAAACTCAAATTTGCTTGAAAATGTGGACTGTTGTTTAAACTAAAGCCAATCACACTGTATTTTGTTAATACGTGGAGAGGCTCTTAACTAATAAGGTTACAATTTGGGTATGGAGTTTCCTCAGTCTAAATAAGTTTAAGCACTAAATTCGTCGAAATGTGCAGGCTACTGTACTAGATTAGTTTGCATTTATTTGGAGTGAAATGACAACGTTACATACCGAAGATTACAGCATACTTATCAAAGCATAGCATTCGGTTTACCGGAGGACATTTTTGTTACCTGAAAATTGAAAATAGTATCTGTCAACTATGTATATAATAACTGCTATCTAATGAGCTTTACATTGGATTCACAAGTTATGTCCAGTTTAGATTCAAACTATTCATTTTTTTATTAGAAAATACCTTACCATTTAATAATGGGATGGTCAGGTTTTTCCATTACTCATTGTGCAAATTGAAGCCGTGCACATATTTATAGCCAAGAGCCTAGTCTACAAGTGATTTAATGACAAATAGAACAACGTCTAATTTGCCTAGATCATTATTATGCAACACTGAAATGAACGAACGCGTTTTACCAGCAAGTGCAGGCCTACTACGACTGATTATTTGCACATCAGTTCTGACATTGTAATTAGAACTAACAGCTATACTTGTGATTAATTAGTAGGCTATTGTTATAATAAAATAATTCTACACAGCTCATTTAAGTGTTTTATTTAGAAAATGAAGATCACATCGCACACACAAACACAAATAACAAAACATGAATAAGTCAATCAAATCAATCTTGTGAAAATGTGGGTTATATTGTAGCTGTAAAACTTCCTTGGAGCAAATTCTTCATATGTGCAGTCCCAGGAGTCGACGTCGTCAGGCTTTTACTGTAGATGGAAATACATGAAAATGTATTTTTACTTTAAAAAAACGTAAATATGCTAACCCTACAGTATCTTAAACAGGTGATCCAAAAAGCTGGTTCGATCCCGGCTAACTCCTCACCAAGTGTCGAGGTGTCCATGAGCAAAACATCTAACCATAACTTCTCCCGGTGGTTGGTCGCGCCTTGCATGGCAGCAATCGGTGTGTGAATGTGTGAATGTGAGGCAATACTGTACAGTGCTTTGAGTGGCCGGAAGGCTAGAAAGTAGCTATATAAATACAGTCCATTTATCATTTAGTAGCTAAGCCTGGCCAACAAAATCCATGGAATTATGGTTATACGAACAACAGCATGTAGCCTATTTATGGTTACATAATAATATATAATTACCTCGATAGTTAATTCCAACAGCAAAGGAAGCATCTTCTGTCGGTTGTTGCCAAGACGATCGCCTCCCTTCATCATTCTTATCTCTTACAAATATCCATGGACAACAGAACGTAATGACGCAACGTCACAGCCATAGACCTGTTAAAGGTCACAGCAAGTCTACCTAGGGTATTTTGGTAAATGTCCCTTTATTTTCAGCTTTATATATAATCACTGGGTAAGTCAACGGATGTAATGGTATATTGATATTTTTAATGATATTTATTTCAGCGTGACAAAATTAGCTCTAACTAACAAGTATTTTACTTCATATTTACAATGATTGTGTGAGGGGAAATGGCACTCACTGCCACATAATGTCACGTGACAAAACTAAACTTAAAACTTGTGGCCTCAACGAGACCTGTGTTTTATGCAGCCTTGGTAATGTCTTGCATGGGGTTAGTGACGTTTCTCCCCAGAAAGGTGTTAGATCATATATTTATTTCCAGTCTCTTACCAGTACATCTTAGATAGCATTATGACAACTTACTGTATCGTAGATATACTGTATGTGACCAAATGACCTAAATTCTCATGACAACTTCCAATGATGACCATGTGTTGACCTGTCCTTACCTTTGATCCACCACCCCTGTTGTCTAAAGCTGTGTGCAACCTGCCCAGACTCTGCCCAACTGACACCAACGTTCTAAGTTGGTTGCAGTCTTTAGTTTAGAATGTTGAGAAAACCAACTGCCTGTCCAAACTGCCTCGACTGTGACTGACAGGACAACTCAGACCTTGGATAATACAACACAGAAACAGGGAATAGCCTATCTCAATTGCAGTCGAGCTGACATTACGGTAGGCTACTATCGCGGTTGGAAAACGGCTGCTTACGACTCTGCTTTATTCGCGTTCCTACGTCCAGAAACTATGGAGAAATTAAGTGAGTAATGGACAGTTATTGCATCCTAGACACCTTCGATTAATATCGTGTCAGCCAACATTGTACACGGCGAGTTGTCAGAAGAACGCACACTCAAATTGCGGTTTGTTGGAAAACTGTGCAGACGTTCCTCAACTCCGCTCGACCCAACTGGATATGTCAAACTCTAAAAACTCCAACCGACTTACACTAAATAACACCAACTAACACCAACTGACGGCGCACACTGAAATAACAGTTGGCGTTGGTTGGAGTTGGTTGGCGTTTGTCGGGGCACTGTGCAAGCAGATGTATGTTGTAACTCTTGTCTCAAGTGATTGATTACCACTGTCAACAGATAGTCTCCTCCTGATTACTCCTTCAAAAGGTTCCTAGCCACCCCTTTTTGTCAATAGTGTCTGTAGTGTCTATTCTAGTCAGAAGCATCTTGCATAGCATGCTGTAATGTGTTTTCTCCCTGTTATTATTATTATTTAACAAATTCAACAAATTATTATTTAACTAATTCACTGCACCACACCCACACTCGAAGAGACTTTTGGGCAAAGTCAAACAAGGACTAGTCTCAGTCTCTTTTAACAGTAGCCTACTTATCTAACAGAACAATACCTAAAAACAGCCGGATTCGTGTTGGTAAGTTTCTTAACGCATTCCTCTGTATAAGTTTAACGTCCGACTTTGTCATTGAGTTACGTAGTTGGCTGGTGTGCATGTCAATCAAAATACCTCTCATGTCAAGTAGGCGGATCTTGACGCAGTTAGCCAGCACTGTGCGAGACTAAACAAGGACAAACAAAGGCTCTGACCTTTAACCAGCAGACTGCCACCACTGCTTGCCACGCCAAACTGATTTCTTGCCACGCACGTGTAGAGGCCGGCATCCGTTTTAGTGACGTTGGCAATCCGCAGGCTTCCATTATCCAGGACAGAAACTCTACAAAAAAAGGGAAAGAAGAAGAAAGGTAGAAATGAACGATGGATCTTATATGGAACTAAAACTCTCAATGTATTATTAAAAACATAACATTTTAAACAGGCCACATACAAACACCACAAACACAACAAAAGCATGCAAAAGTATCTGCATCTGAGGGGGTAGAAGGGGTGTAGTGGGTCCCAATTAAACATTAATGTGCATGGCATACATAAGTCAACACGTGCCTTTATTTGATTTTAAACCGAGACGAGTTGAGCAATTTTTAACCCAGAATATGCAGATAAAAAAAAAAAAAAAGGAATTTTGTCAATCATAAGACCAACACCGGTCTGTCGGCAATGATGTGCCTATTTAGTTTACAGCTCAGAAAAACGCTTTCTAGGGTGCAGTTACTCATTTAGCTGAATTACATGATCAGTAAGCACTAAAAAGCAAAAACCTTGAAACCTCAGTATGAACATGAATACAAGCTAAACCATTCTGCTTCTTAAACAGGTTTTAGCATATGATGCTCAGAGACGCTGAATCAAGAATATGCAACTTAAAAAAAAGATGTCTTTATCAATAATAATAATAATAATAATACAATGTTACTCATACAGTAGCTGACAGGTTGGACAGTTTGTCCAGTATGTCTTTATAAGCCAGTTCTTCCAGATGGCTGCTGAAAGATGCATATTGTCTATTCATGTCTCTCGTTTGATCTTGGTAATTACTTGGATAATATACTATATATCCGTTTAAGGAGCTGCACAGAGGCTCTCTAAGAAAGCATTTCAATTGGCCGTCTGACCAAAGAGTGACTCACAGCAGAAGACAAATTGAGTGTTGTGCTGTCCTGTGTAGCGGCTGAACATCCACCTTTATGTTATAGCATGGTCCCTTACAACTGCATTACAGTCACAACATCAAAAGGTACTGTGAAATGGACTCCAGATGACTCAGTTGTTACCGGTGCCTGTTTTTTCCCTGTTCCACATATCAATTCGTGTTTTTCCTCTAAATTAAACTTTGTTAAAAGGGTCTAGAGACATGGGGGGAAATAAATGGCGTCGTTGAGAACGTGAAACTCAGCCCAGAGAAGTCAGAACAATTCACTTCTAACATACAGTAAGATGCACATTGCACGAGTGGACTGTGCAGGGCGAGCAAAAAAGTTATCTACCCTATGTTTTTTTTAATCATCAACTTATTCTAGATTATTACAAATAAACACCCTAAAGCAAACAACAATGTGTACCCGCTGAACTACTGCATTAATTCACTCGGCGTGGCATTTTACAACAAACAAGCCATAACGATTGAGATTCACGAGCGCAGATGGTGGTTTAACATTTCATTAAGTAAGATAATTGACAAAATTACGCTGCGATGCAGCAGTACTATTGGCAGTCAGTGTGATATTTAAATAACGTACTGTATGATTGATATATTCAAAATGATGGCCCGGTGACGTGTGCATTGTGTATTCCAATCTATTTTCATGCTGGCGAAACTGGAAACATTTTGATCAATATCATATAGTTACCCACTCGTTAGAGAGAACAACTCACATCTCATACAGTCGGCTTCCTCAATTAGGGAGGATATATCAAATTGAAGTATGATATCCCCGTACCCAGCATCACATATCCACTGCCGTTTTCAATGCCTTAACCACACACGCCTCCTATAGTAAATCATTAACCCTCTGAAAAATGCATATCCTTGCAAATCCTCACTTTCCCCTTTCCTATCATGATCGAACTGGCCCACGATCCTGCCGATGTTTCATTCGCATGAACCTTTTAAATAGACACATGCTCCTAAAAGCTCCCTAAGAAGCAGCCCAGGCCTTCCGACAAGATCAGACATGACCCGTTAAGCCTACAAGGCTGGGAGAATTAGAATACATTAGCCCCTTCGACGGCATCCATTCCCCCCGGGGAACGAGAAGTATATTCTCCTAACTGAGCCAAAGGCTTCCTTTGTAATGGGCCATAATAAAGACTTATGGATATTAGATGTCACAGGGATAAGATTTGGCATTAAACTGTGCAGTGGCCAATGTCACATTTCCTCCTTATCAAGGAAAGGAAATGGCACCTAATAAAGATAAAGACAGAGAGGGAGGTTTTTCTCTGCCTTGTTTTTGTCCATTTCCTCTCATGCAGCAATTAAGGTGTTGGGTGGGCTTTGTTATTCACATAAACCCACCCCGGCAGGAAGATATGGTAAACAAGCTCTTTTATTCAGCAATATCGCCCCATGTTAAAGTGAACTCCTGGCTGTAATATAGCACTATGAAGTGTGTCTCTGTGGTCCAACAAATACCAAGAGCCCTAAATGAAGGCCATTTTTCTAACCGCCAGAAAAGGATTGCACAACATATACAGTACAGTGAATTACTACATACTTTAGAATGTTTCATACGTACTTAAAGAATACCAAATTAAACTAGAGCTTGCTTCTTAGCAGTAAACCCACATGGTATAAATCCATGTCCAAAAAAGCTCTTGACTACGGATTATAAATTGCTTCACTTGAAAAGACAGAAACCTACACTTGTTAGCATAACAGCATTAAACACAGTAGTCCAATTGCAATGCCAATATTTGACAAGAGCCATTTCCTCTATCCGTATAGCAGTAGTTGGCAGCGGCCAGTGCTGAAATTAAATTATGGCAAGCACATTAGAGTTAACCTCACAGCTCCCTGAGTTGAGTGCACGGCGATCCCGTTATGAAGCTGCTCTACTGTATGTGCCCGGGATATCAACTGTTGTAGTTAGCACGCTGCAGGATCTGATTAGCTAATCAGATCCTGCCTTGTTTTCAGATGATCTGTTCTCCTCCGCTCCCCATCCATCCAAAACATTATCTCCGGAAGATTAGATGGCATTATATGTATTTCAGTACAGCCAGTGGGATGGATTAGTGGTGGGGAGCAACGACAGTTTTGGTAGCAGAGCTATCAGAATATGAAGAAAAGTTATGCTAGTTATGCTAAAGGGCCTGGATCAGGGGCAACTACTTTGTGAGAGATGCTGCAATAACGTGGGGCTCCAGCATCTTATATTCAGGGCAGGGCTACGAAAGCAGATCTCAAATGGGGCGAGATGAATGTTAAGTACTTAGTAAGAGAGCAATTCACATAGATTAAGTGATTTCATTATTTTAAAACTGTTCTGGGATGTTGTTCATATTTGTTCACCTTTCTGTGATTTATACAGTTTAGGACTGTATCAGACATTTCGGCGTCTCAACTGCATCTTTGCGCTTCACCAACATACTGTAATATTGTCTGGGCTTAGAATCGAGTGGGGGGGAGCAAGGGATACCGCTAGTATTGTAAAATCTCCCCACTGTGAATTTTTGGTAATTGCAATGTAATTAATGCCCAACCACATTGTCTTGAGTCAGTGAGTCAGTGCAGTGAAAGGTTTCACAAACAAGCATTCAAAAAATTGCTTCCCTTTCTCCCGTACAAATGGAAAAGGCCTCTACTACCGTCCACTTATGGCTTGGTGAGATTGCAGAGCTTACAAGAGCCATGCAAATATCATCAAGCGGTGACATTTTATAAGGACTGAGAAAGACAGGATTTTCCTTCTAAAAGCAATGTGTGCACTTGCGTGTGCCCGCATGTGTGTGTGTGTGTGTGCAAACAAGAGAGACACAGCGGGAGCATGTGTGTGCGTGAGTCATCTATCTTTCCTTTCATTCCTTTTGAAGGCCGATCCTCGGCTAACTCTCTCCGATGCAGAAAAAGTCATGCAGTTCATGGCTTTCACCACATGAACCTGCACCCCCCTCCCATGTGATCACAGACAACCGGCGTTCTGACGACTCTTTCACCACACACACACACGCACGCACGCACGCACACAGACACACAACACTACTAACGGCTACCTTGACCAGCTTCACCTCCACCCAACAAATGTTTCATTCGCAGAGACATTTTTCTCCCACTTTTCTGTCCTTTATTCCAAGATTGAGCAGATTTCTAATGGTGTTTAAGCTCGCCCCCTAGTGGCGTTGTAAGTGGCGTAACGTTATAGCTTCTGTAGAGGTTAGCAGCAGCGAGCGGGTTGCCCATCGATCAGGAAATTGATACTCCCCTTTCGGGGGATGTTCTCCGCTTCTGGTACGTCTCAATGGCGGTGTGGATCACCGTCTGCGCTGTGCTCCGGCTCTGCTCAGCTTTCCGGGGTGGGGGTGGGGCACACCCCTTCCTCCTGCGTGCCGCTAATGAGCCGATGGATCAGTGCATCGATCCGTGTGCCGCGGTCCAGGCCAATTACCTAGAGAAAACAGCGGCGCCAGCAAGAAGTGTTCCTGGCCAAGGCGGTGGCTGTGTGGCTGAGTGTGAGGCTAGCAGCCATAGCTAGCAGACATCGCTTCAGTAGCAGATGTACTGTAGCTGGCAGACATAGCTTCCAGACATAGCTAACAGACGTACTGTAGCCAGAAAACATAGCTAGCACATGTACTATATCCAGCAGACATTCTGTAGCTAGCAGAGATAGCTAGCAGACATAGCTAACAGACATACTGTAGCCAGAAAACATAGCTAGCAGATGTACTATATCCAGCAGACATGCAGTAGATAGCAGACATCGATAGCAGGCATAGCTAGCAGATGTACTGTAGCTAGAAGAAATAGCTAGCAAATGTTCTGTCGCTAGCATCCATGTGTAGCTAGCAGGTGTACTGTAGCTAGGAGACATAATTAGCAGATGTAAAGTAGCTAAGAGACATACCTAGCAGATGTAGGTAGCAGACATATGTAGCTAGCAAATGTACTGTAGGAGACATAACTAGCAGATGTAGCTAGCAGATGTACTGTAGCTAGCAGACATAACTAGCAAATGTACTGCTAACATGTATAGCTAGCAGATGTTGTCTAGCTATCACACATACCATTTGTTTAGTTTTATCCATGCGCCATAATATATATTCACACAATAAGGTAATGATCATGGCAAAATATTGGTAAACTAAACTTGTGTGCGCGGGTGTCCCAACTTTATGGTAACCAAACAGGCATCTCGTGTCAGGCTAGTCCGTTGTAACCTGACATGCCAGACTGATTGTTAGTGACAAGTCCATCTGGGTACAAAAGGGAAGGCACTTTACATATAGACTTTACATATAGACATAAGTTCAGTTGGTACTCAGACGTTTCCAGACTGATTCTCGTGGCAAAGTTAAGTCCTTTGCACCCTCTCTGTTAAACTCCATTCTCTCTGCCTGGGCTAGGCCAGGTCACCAGGACGGCATGCGTACCTGTGGCTTTCCCTCAGGGCCTCCTTGCCTTTCCTCCAGGAGATCATCCCCCTCGGGGACATCTTGGGCCGACACTCCAGCAGCACGTCTCCGCCCTGCCGAGCCAGCGTCTGGGCCTTCAGCGGGCTCTGGGAGAAGTCTGGAGCGGTAGCTGACAGGAGAGAGAGAGAGAGAGAGAGAGAGAGAGAGAGAGAGAGAGAGAGAGAGAGAGAGAGAGACACACACACAGAGAGAGAGAGAGAGAGAGAGAGAGAGAGAGAGAGAGAGA